>JAQIWP010001979.1:0-12548 GCA_034695525.1 Euzetes globulus
TCACTTCCCGTGATCTTCATCAGCGCCTGGCCGAGAGTCAACTGACTCAAGACTCGGCTACTTTAGGTCGAGAACCGCTTTTGAAAAAAAACTTCTTTCAAATATGGAGCAAGATTAATTTTGGAAATAATATGGACAGCATTTGATAAATTATTCAATCGATGTCATAAACTTTATTCTAATAGATCATCAAAACATGCTTTAAAAATAACAATCAAATTAACAAACAATTTCTATTTTGACAAATCAATGAATAGTCAGTGGATTTTGGGTCGGAAGGTATTAGACTCGGACAGCGGTTCTCTGGGCAGAGTATGCGGCAACTTGTTGCTGGACATTAGCTGAGGGCTCTTGGGCATTGATCTAAAGTAAAGTCAATTCCAGTTTAGTTATTTTCTAAATTTAGCTAGTTCAGTTAAATAGTACCTGGACATCAGCGGGGTTGGCGTTGGCGGTTCCGGGCTCGTTGGTCTGGACGGATGCTCTGTAACCGGCGGCATCGGCGACATACTCAACAACTCTGGTTTGACCGTTCAGATCGACGTAGGAGTAGCTTCCCTTTACGCCACCATTTCCATCAGAGCTCTCAGATCGGCTCAAGGTGTTGCCCTGTTCGTCGGTCGATTGGAAGCCGAAGGTGTATGGCTCTGCTGGGCCGTAAACCTCATCGCTTCTGATGGCAACTCGGGGAGCCTGGAGCACAACTGGTCGGGCAGCAGCAATAACTTTGGGTTGTTGATATACTACTTGTTGGGGAGCAGACAGGACTCGGGCAATGGGCTGGATAGCTTGGCGGATGACAGTGGGTTGGGCGACGGCTTGGTTGACGGGAACCAGGACATATTGGTTGCCGTTGATTCCGTTGATTCCATTGATTCCACTGATTCCACTGATTCCACTAATTCCGGACAGACCACTGAGTCCATTGAGAGATACGATCTGTTGACAGCTGACGGCACTCAGTACCAAAGCGAGGGCTACGAACTGTAAAATTAAGGTAAAATATGATCAAGTATAAAGTATAATTTGAAATTGAAATGTTGAAAATATAGTCAAGAATATAAGTATAATAGGCCTAAACTGAAGTCAGAATTACACAGAATTACACAGAATTACAGGATTAGACAAGTTTGAAGAAAACTGATCAATGTTAATTCTATATTTCTAACTAATATATACTGAAAGAATTGCTGGAAGAGTAGAAAATAGTAGTTGAGATAGACACTTTGCCAATGTTTTAGGCAATAAATACCTTGAACATATTGGAATTGGTTGAAAGTTTGCTAACTAATGCCAGACAAGAAATTCTCAAAAACTAAGGACTTGATTGAGTTTTGCGAGGCTTTTATATCCAACCATTTTATCCGACAAAGTATTCCCTCAACTAATAATTGACAGAAAAATAGCTATTAATTGGACATTCGTTGAAATCCAATCGCAAAGCGAAGATGAGTTCATGAAAAAAGTTAATTTATGATTAACTCAGATAACAATCGTAAAGAAAGCTTGACTAGACCCTTAAACCATATTTTTGCAACGCACACGATCTCATCGGGTGTCCTTTTTTGTGTCTAACTTCCAATTGACTCTCCCCTCTCTTTCCCTCTTTCTCTCCCTCCCTTTCTCTCCCCTCTCTTTCCCTCTTTCTCTCCCTCCCTATCTCTCCCCTCTCTTTCCCTCTTTCTATCCCTCCCTTTCTCTCCCCCTCTCTCTTTCTCTCTCTCCCTCTCACTCACACACACACACACAAACACACACACAACCATATATACAAATAGGCTTTTAATAGTAAACTTACATGTATTATCAATAGGATTCCCAACAAGGGCTTACAGTGCCCCTTGATAGCTATCAGTGAATTATAATAAATATATATTTATTTAAAATTTGACATTTCATTACTTTCATCCTATATTATCATGTTACATAGAAAAAATAATCAAAAGTGACCTGTCACTAATTAAATTATAACAGTATTTGTATGGTCACAACAGAATCATGAGTCGAAATGTAGTAATTTTACAAGCCTTATTTTTTAAATCCAATTCCTATTCTGATGTCGCGAACATAGTTTAATAGAAATCAATCAATGCTTGAAGTGATCATCAATTTTTGCGATTTTAATGGAAATATTTATTTATAAATTATTTAACTTTGAAAAATTTATTATAAATTGATTAGAATTTGTTCACAACAAAACTTTTTAAGTCGAGTCAGATATTTGAGAAATACAGACATTTTGTTTTAACTTTTTTAGCTCTAATCTAATAATCATCCAAAACAATATTTCAGAGAATTTAAAAGAACTGTAAAAGTTTATTATTTTTTATTAAATTAAAATTAGACATTTGTTACATTATGTCAATGAAAAAGGGTTAGCGGTTTCAAGGACTGGTTGAATCCAATCTGCAATCTGACTATATTGTACCTTGGTCTCTATCATGAATCATTTTTACAAA
This sequence comes from Euzetes globulus, assembly GCA_034695525.1. NCBI lineage: Eukaryota > Metazoa > Arthropoda > Arachnida > Sarcoptiformes > Euzetidae > Euzetes > Euzetes globulus. Next base: position 2,460 of record JAQIWP010001979.1, read on the forward strand.
GAAAGAATGACAATAAAATTTAGGAAATTACGTAAATAATAATTATTTAATTGAATTGAGGTTTTGGTAGTATTGAGTGCATATTATAAACTGCAAGAAATTTTCCTACTTCAAAACTAACTTGTCCAAACGTTTCGATAGCTTAATAAATCATTTATTGATTGACAAAGATAGTAAGTTGGGCCATTGAAATATCTCAACATCCATATCAAAAGTGATAGCAATTTCATAGTTTGGAACAAATAAGTAAACTTTTTAAAGTTTATTGAATTATAATAATTAGTTGTTTAAGTGTATAATTTCCAGCATCACATTATTCATTATATAATTCCAACCAACAAGTAGTGCAAATATTGTCTTATTTGAGCATGATCTTATCTTGAAAAGCAATTTAAAATAATTTGATTTTTTTTAAATTTGGGGTTTTATTGAAAAGGTTGTAAATATTTTGTAAATAGTTTTGCACAGAATTTATTGTGACTACAAATTATTTCAACAAAATGACAATTTAATCGATGTTATAATGATTTGAGAAAATTTACGAAAAATCACTCAATTTGTTGACAATTTTTCAATTGCTAGTTAATGTCTGTCAACTCGTTATTAAAGACATAACATTATTAATAAATTGATTCATTTTGCAAATAACAAATGTTATTTAAGTTCAAATTAAATCTAACCAAATTTTGCTGGGCGATTCATTATCTTATTATTTATTAATTATACCATTAAGGTATGATTCGACAGTTTTTTGTTGGCATGTTCAAATTACTTTTGTCATTAACTTCTATTTAGATTTTTGATTGCAATTAAAGTATTTTTAGAGATTATTGTAATATTTAAATTATTTATAATAATATTTAAATCAGAAATAAATTTTTAATGAGTTTCATATTTAGAAATAATTTGAGTGTTTCTGTAAGACAATTATTTTTAGTAATTCTTATGTTCTGTAGTAGACATCAATGTGTATAATCTATTTCAAGATGTCTTCACTGACGTCTTGAAAGCATGAGACAAGAATCTGACGCAACGCTCAGACATATAATATAATTGTTATGTAAGAGACAGATATGTGCTATCATTTATTTTTAGCGTCTGAAGAAAAAAAGGCAAAAATGGTTTTATTCTTTAGAAAATAATCAATGGATGACAGCAATGAAAATCAATAATGAATTCCTAATTATGACGTGACTCTGAATATCAAAAAATCAATTTTATATGATTTGAATGTGATGGGTGAAAAGCATATAATATTGAATGATTTAACATTAAACGATCGAATAGAAGAACTATTGGATGACTTGCGCTAAAAATGGTTAATACAATTACACGACAATATTGCCAATAACCCTGGCCATATGTTTGCAAGTGACGCACATTACGAAACCAATCGATTTTTTGTCGCATTCAGCAGTTTTGAAGCAAAATCGATAATATTTCCAAATAATCTATTGATTAGTCTTATGGCCTCTCCTCAGCTCTTCAATAGCTTTTCTTTTAGTGTTTAGACAATTAAATATATATTTTGCTTGAAATCTTCCAAAAGTTTCCTGAATATTATCATAATGATTATCTAATAGGTGAGTTACTTAAATTTTAAATAAAAAGTATCAAAAGTTAAATTTAAAAATAAATAAAATAAAATAAAAATAGGAAAACTTTTAGATTTGGATATTTTTTTAAATTTTATGTTTACTGTAAAACATTCTTTCCCTTAATATTCATATAATTGCAGAGAAACGGAAACCAATAAAAGTTTGTCCAAAATATATACTCTTTACTTAATTAAAATTGCAAGGATTTAATTCTAATGTTCTCTCATCACTATTAAATTAAATCAGTGATTGAACTAACAAAGTTTAAACTATTATATAGTTATTGATTTATAGACTAAAAATATATTATATAAAATAAGACAAAGATTTGGCAATAGAATAGTTTTATTGATTGAAGTTCAATAAATTTCAATTACATTGCATTTGAAAAATCAAATAAAATTACAATTTTGATTAATATTATGGAAAATAGATATTTAGACAAATTTATATAAAAATAGTTAAGAGAAATAAAAACAACAAAAACCTTACCTCTGCTTAAATAATAAGTGGAAATATTCAACAGATTAATGCCTCAAAAACTAACACTTGTGTGATACGCTTAGTTTTGGACTTATGTAAGTAATCCTTATGTAATGTCAGTCCTCAATTCAGTTCTGATTTTTACACCGAATTCATTGGAAACCAAATATCGAATTAAAAGAACGCAAATAATCAAACAAATGCCACAAAATAACCACAAATATTATTCACATAAAACTTATACAAAACTAATTTGGATTCAAATTATTGAGTAACAGATTCCCGAATAACTGATTTTAGACCGAAATTCTTAATTTAATGGTTGATTTGAAATAAAATTTCAAGGGCAAATTAAAAAATCAATTTTAAGGACATTTATTGAAACGAAAAACAATGGAATGAAGAAAAAAGGACACAATATCTAAAACTTGTGTAAATCAATTAGTATTTGACTAATCGCTCTTAAAATTCATAGATCAATATAAACATAACGTTGAATATAATGTTGGAAAAGCATAACAAAACGGAGAACTGTATGGAAGGGCTCACAGACGAAAATGTAAGAAACGAGAAACTGTTAGCTCTGGCTTTTTATACTAAACCAGTCGATAGCATCTGAACTTTAAGGCAGAGCTGAGACCCAATTCGTGCCAACATTTTTGCTTATTTTTGTCAGAATTCTCTTCAATAGAATAGTGAACGTCATTCTGTGCTCATATCCATAGAAACCCATTTCTGTCGATTCATTTGCGTCAGAATATCAAAGAATTCTCTGGGATTTGACGTCAATCAGACCTAAACTTATTTGGAATACAAAATATTACTCAATATTATTGTCGCGTAAATCAAACTTTTGTCCGCTTCTAATACATTGAAAGACAAATAAATTAGACAAATATTATTATTTTGATTTTCCAAATCACCATGATTCTACAAATTCAACTTAGTTCAATTGCTTTCACTTCAACTGTTGCAACATTTATTGTGTAATAAATATTGATGCAAAGAATTGCATGGTTAATTAATTTGATTTTTCAACCAAGTATTCACAATACACAAGATTAAATTTAAAATAATAATGGGTAAAAAATCATTAAACTAATGATTCAGTAAAATATAAATAGAGAACTCAAGATAGCGTTGAAAATATTTTTAGTGAATGTAATATCAAATTTTTACGTTGACCTAGATTATGATTTCATGAATGATTTCTTCAATCGATTTTCATGTGAAAAGATTAGATAAATGTGAACAGTTTTTCTTAAAACAACTCTATTCTTGGACAGTAGCTAAAAATTCAGTCAGTTTCCAATTGCAAGACATTATTATCATAAAAATTAAATAAATTACTAAAAAATTGCAAATTTATTATTTAGAGATTATTTTCCATTAAATTCATTGAATAAATGAATAATAATATTCTGTATATTATTCTGCATAACAACTACGCTATGAAATCGTTTCAATGAATCTCAACGTAAGTGAAGACATCTTTTGGCTGTTAATCAAACTATGAGTGAAAATAGCGAATCATATGATTTTTGTTTTGAATAAAATTGCGTTTCCTTTCATTGTCTTCAAAGTCAAGTTTTTCATTGAATCAATTATTAATCAATGGTTGACCTGAAGATATGAGTAATGATTTAGACAAAGGCCAGTCCAGTGAAGGACTGCCATTACGTCGACTCCAGTTAGCGTTCAGTCAGATAATCGACGACTCGATCCCCTTTAACCTGAATGCCATCCAAAGACATCAACAGCTCATCGAAGAGGTATTCAATTATTTGATTGCTTTTTAGGCTAATGTTTGCATTTAATGACAGTGCCGTCAAAATCACAATTCAGATCTTCTGATGAGACAACGGATCAAAGGTTTGCAAAGCGTTCAAAAACTTAAAGCAGATTTGAGACAATTGGAATCACTGGCAAAGATGGTCAGCCCTAACGACTACCCAATTGTTGGTCAACAGATCGCTCCCATTGAGGCCAAAGTTCGTGCAGTCGTTCAGCAGTTTCTTGAATCAAACAAAAACTTAGACAATCCGTTAATGGGTTTGGATTTGAGTGATGGCCATATTTCGAGTCCAGAAGATGCCAACAACACTGAAGTTCAGAGTAGTCCCCAAAAGAGTCCCGAAATGCCATTTGTTTGCATTCAGAAGAATAGTAGCCTTTCTTTGATGACAGAAATCATGGAATCAAAAGATACACTAATTTCGTGGTTAAACTTAAGAAAAGAATTGAGTGATTTGAACGACATTTTCAATACTCTTAAGACAACGCTTTTGGTAAAGTCTTCATTCAATTTAATGTTTAATTATTTTATTAATGGGTTTTTAATTGTCTTGAAATCAGAGACAAAAAGAAGCGGTCAATTCGATTGAGAACAATGTTGGGAACGCCAATGAAAATGTCTTAATCGGAGCACAACATCTCTCAAAGGCCTCGGCATTAAAGTCTACATTTGTTCCAATAACAGCCGGTCTGTTAGGCGGTGCTGTATTCGGTCCCATCGGAATGATGGCTGGATTCAAGTTCTCAGGCGTGGCGGCTGCTGTCGGCGCCTCTATTCTTAGCTATTCCGGAGTCAAATTTATTCAAAAGAAATCAATAACTGAAGAAAAAATAGAACTGATTTCCAATGAAACTACGAATACAAACAAAACTGATTGAAGACATTCATTTTGGTCGACTCCAATCATCATCTTTTATCAGATGATAGTCAAAGAGAAGGCAATGTTCTCTGACTTCGCCACTCAATAGTTGATTGCTTCAAATTTTATAATAAATTTGTAAATAAGTGATGAGTTTTGTATTATTTAACAGTCATTTACTCAAACTTTTTATTATTGTTTACAACAAAAATAGCTTAAAGTCATTCGTCTTATTAAAGATATATTTTCAAAAAAAAAACTAAATTCTTATTTTCAGATTTTTTCAATAATTTCAAATCCATATTATTATTTGATAAATGAATTTATCAAGAGAATCAGATAAATTACACTATTTTTCTGGGAAATTAATTCTTCCATTTGCCAAGTATTTAGTGTATTGATTAAACAAAAGTTTATCTGTTGGGGGGGGGGAACGGCCTTTTATTCTTTATTTAAAAGAATTTAGCCTTCAAACTTACAAAATAATCTAATTATAGCTTAATTAAGCTAATTTACGCTTCAAATCGCCGTAAATTAGCATATTTTACGGGACAGTTTCCGACCAGTTTTGGCTTCCGAAAAATGCTCTCCTAGACCGACATTTTTTAGATTTGGCCCCCCTAGTCGAAATTCATTTGGCCCATCCTATGGCACCCCCTAGGGTTTTCCAACTTGTTATTAATAATAATATTTGTGATTACAGAAATTTGCAAATAACAAACTTATACAAAGATTATTTTAAATGGTCTCTTTTCAGGCATAAGGCATTCCTGCATAAAATGATAGGTTGAGCCATAAGTGATAAATCTCTACTCCTTGAAAAGTATTGAAAAATGTTGAAACTGTAAATCCCTCTGAAAATTGGTGCAATTGAATCTTGAATCGATAAAAGACCTTTCAATTTGAATGAATAAAATATTCTAATTTTCTAAAATTTTTAATTGGTACAATTAGTTGAAATTTATATGACTTAGAGTAAAATTTTGCTTGTTTGTTTGTTAAAGAACCTAATTGATTACTAATATCTCAAAATAAAACTCTCTCTCTCTCTCTCTCTCTCTCTCTCTCTCTGATTGTTATTTTCGGGGAAATAGGGTAAAAGTTTTAGAATATGACTGCAATGAATGCAAATAATAGATAAAACTATTTATGTAAATTCTGGACAATTAATTGTCTGCAATTATTGGTTTCATGAACTGGCATTTATTGTGTGCAAGCACATTCACTCAAATGAGAGATATACGCCTTGATTTAACAAACCTATAATTAGATGATATGAATAATTTTATTATAATTAAATTACTTAACGTTTTGAAGAGTGGATTCCAATCAATGGTCTCATCCAAACTGTCGCACTCTCTTCACAACTAATCAATTGAAAGCAACAAAAGACTTTGCAAAGAGCTCTCAAAGGGATCACTATTACAACTGAATTAAATCAATCTAAAACTTGCTAGTACCTCTTTACATGTTCCGGTTATCATTCATTATTTACAAGAGCAATGTTTTGTTTTGATTTTATCTAAAAACTTCAAAAATAGTTGAAAATAAAATCAACTTTCTTTAGCTTTTTATAATAGAGTAGTTTTATTTGATTCAAATCAATTCATTAATTTACTTGATTTCGAAATAGTTTTAATTTATTCCAGAATTGATTTGCAATGAATTTACATAAAAACTATTTAATCGCATCAAAACTTTAATAATTAATGATTGTATTATTCAACTAATGGAAAGACCAAACTTTTTGACAAAAGCTTTGAAAATATTAACATCATTTGTAAAAAAGAAAATTTTCATTCAAAATATAATTCATTTCTTTCTATGCCTTCGAAGAATTCAGTCGACAATTCATTTAAACATAACAACGAGATGTACTCAATTTCTGTGCTCTACAATAGAATTGTGATTGCTAATTAATTCGTTTCTCCAAGACATTCACAAGCAGAGACATTCAAGAGATAGAAAACATTTAATGATAATCGAAAAAATAAATGCATTTATCAGCTAAACTTGCATATATTTTTTGCCTGATCAATTTTAAAAATAAATGCTCAAATAATTTCTCGGTCAAATTTCAAAGGTTATCGCTATTTCAATACCGTTCAGTATATATACTAGGTAGATTAGAAGAAAGATTGATTAATTTGAACGGTACCAGGTTTTTATCATTTGTAATTACTTTCGTTTCTAACATAATAAGTTAATCTAAAAGATTTACAATTGAATTTCAGTACAGAATTTTAATATAACTTATGTATTAAATATGATTCTTGACTGAAATCAATGCCATAATTATCATAAGTTAATCAAATTTCAATAATTAATTGTCATTTTAGGCTATTGTTGTTGAGTTCAATAAGCGGAACAGTTTCTGTGACAACACTTAAAATTAAAACATAAATAGAGACAACATATTGTTTATTAATTCAAATCAATTGTTAATCCATACTATGATTCAAAGGAGTGTAAACTGTATTACCGAAAAGAAAAACTTCTGTTTTCTATCAAAAATATGGTTTCATTTTATTTATCTTTGATTTTGATTGAAATCATGAATGTGTTTCCTGTCGACTGCGATTTGGATTGTATTATAGATCAGAATAAAGGCTTTGACGACCCAAAAAATATCTATCAGTGCAAAAACAATGAGAATTGTTGTATTGAGTTCGCCCGACCCTCCTGTTGTCGAAGCAAACCTGCTCTTCAGATAATGTGAGTTATTCCTGAATTGATTTCTCAGAACTTCTTTAATGATTTATTTTGATATCGATTTGTTGATATTAGAAGAGAACAGCTCTCGATTTGGTGCACATTATTTGGAATCTTACTAATGATCTCAACGATAGTCTATTGCAGAAAAAAAGATTTACATTTCGCTAAATATCTGAAGAGATGTCTGATATCGTGCTGTTGTGGCCAACAAACGGAAAGCGGTGAAACACAAACCAAATCTATTGTCGCAACAAATGAAGTCGACTCTAGAGTTTGAAACTAAGATTCAAGTAACTGAGATGGCCAAGAAGTATAGCTGAAAACCCCTATTTTTGGTAAATTTCCCCTGAATTTGACAAAAATTGGGAATTTATGGTCAAAAAAAGTTTAGCAGAATTATAGTAAAATATGTGGACATTGTTCTTATTTGATGTACCAAAACCCAAATTCAATAAACAGAATTTTTGTCAAAAAATATTCCCCTGATTTGAGGAAAAATAATATATAGGCCAGAAGTCAGATACTTGACCTGCATTTTTGGCCATTACTTAAAGTATTGCAGAAAAGCTTTATCAAAATTTAAACACCAGGGATATAACCTTAATTGTAAATGATCATTACTGTTCAATGTATGATGAGTAATTTAGTACGGTAAGTGTACAGGTCACTATTGCTTAATAAGCACTAGATGTGTAAATATTATATGCACTATTTTGTATTCGAAATGACTCTTTTGTGCAATGCATTATGTAATGGCCAGAAATTCCCCTTGATACTTTAGCCATCCATGTCAAATAAGTCCAATCAATTTTCGAATTAAATTTATTTCAAAATTATTCTAATAGAAAACTGATGAAAGTTTTATGATTTATTAAAAATATTTTATTGGTATAATCTGAATAATCTAATAATTAAGGTTGAAAAGTAAATGTTATGTGGCCTTCTTTTAAAGCTTGTTTATTTTGAAATGCTGATCCAAAGACATAAGACATTTTGACCAGACGAATGCACCCTGCGCAATGCAATTTAATACATAGTTCTACACGGGATTGTATTATTGGTATTGTTTGTGACCATTGGTTCGTAAAAGTCATTTCGTCGGTAATACCAGTCAAAGGAATAAATTCATCAAAAATTCAGTGATATTTTCATATTTTATAAGAAGAAGACATTCAGTCCTTAAATCTCACGAGTATTATATTGAAAGCATATATTAGATTCTGGAAACAAATTTAGTTATTTATAGAGCCATATGTTCTCTTCACAACTCTTATTGGATTTCACTTTTTTTACAAAAATGTTAACAATTCAAATGTTAATTATTCAAAATAAACTCTAAGGAATATTCTGTCCCTATAATTAATTAGTTGCATCGATTCAACTTAGCTTTGTTTTGTAAAGTCTCTAAAATCAGTCGAATTCGAAAAAAAATACTTTTTTCTGTTACCGAAGAAAATTCAAAATTCAATACAATTTTATATATTATTTTCACAGAAAATCGATAAAAATTTATGAACTTATAAACTGGAAAATATTTTCAAGTTTTTTACAAACACTACTTTTGTAAAACTAAATCGAAAGCAGAGATGTTCAGCAATTTCGGCTCCAACACAACTCACGGCTTGCCAATAAAGATGATCCTGGCCAATGCCTTCCCTAGTTAGTCTTATTTGTTTTAGTTTGTCGAGTCGTTCATCAAATAAAAGCCAATTCCTTTGGAAAAAAACACTTTCAAAGACATTTCAATAAATCCATTGAAAAAAGCTTTTTTATAGCATTAATATTGTCAAGATGATGCCAATCAAATGTTCTGCTATTAAAAAAATAAAATTTCAACATGGACATTTAAAAATAATTTAAGTACAAATTAAACATTTATATCGAGTTCTATTGACATATAAATGATTAAGTGCAATGTTTATCAATATTAAGGCCTACAAAAAAAATTCTTTCAATCGTAATCTCCCGGAAATGTTGCCCAAGAGTCTATTTTGATAAATTGCTTCAAATTTATTTATTTACTTTTTTATTTACTTACTGACATAAATTTACTAGATATTATTAATTTCTAGCTTCTGACAGTAAAAAAGATTTGGATTATTCAAAGTTGTGGAAAAAGGCGAACATTTCCTATCTATTTATTTAAATTAGTCGAACAAAAGACAAATAATTCAATTTAATAACATTTGACAACATCCACAATATTCCTCTACACTATTACTCTACAATTCTTTCAAAGCAAAACAAAGTTATTTAAAGCCAAAAAAAGCCGAACATTTTAAATGGATCTTAAACGGCTTAAACTAGTGGTCAGCAAGCTCAAAGACTTTAAGGTTTGTTAGTGGCATAGGTTCTGTTTGCAAAATGCTCAAAACTTTTCTACGCCCTTTACTAAGGGGTTATGAAATGACTGAAGCCTTTTAGTAATTATTCAAAACGTTTTTATAGGTTGACTAATAGCATCTCAGAAAACTTACTTTATTCCAGGGGTGTGTCTGTGACCCTAAAGGGGATGTAGGGATATAAGTTATTTTTGTGTAGTAAATTTGAATATATTTTGCAAAAATTCTAATTTTTGATTTATTTTTTCAATTTAGGTAAAATGTGTTTAAATTTAATTACTTTTTCATAATTTTTTT
>JAQIWP010001980.1:0-12547 GCA_034695525.1 Euzetes globulus
TTTAAAGCTTATCTAGCAAAGAACAATAAATGAGTCAAGATATTTTGAACCCCAATACAAATCTTGGCAGACTCTGAATATATGTTTCGAATTGGAAAACAAGCTTCCAATTGAAAGACAGACCGAACTGAAGAATTAAAATTAATTAAATATAAAAAGCTTAAGACTTGAAACATTATATATTTTTTTTATCTAATTTTTGTTTAAACAAATCAATTGCCTAATGGGATTAGATTTAATTAGATTAGATCTGAAAGATTATAACTTTTTTTCATTTTTAATCGAAAACTGGAATAAACAAACTCATAAACAAATATTTGTCAATTAATAGTATAAATTTAGTAAAAAAAAGTTTTATTTCACCCAAAAATGCCAATAGTTTAGAAATAGTAACCATTTTAAAATGAATAATTATTACATAAATAAAAATTTTTGTTGGGCAAATGCAAAAATGATGAAATTTGAAAACTTTATAAAGATTATTTAATTTATAATTATAGAAATGATTTTCATTATGGTATTCCATAGTATTTTCTGAGTCTTATTCGAAAAAAATAAATTCATGTTTTTATTGCAATTGGTTGGCGGTGAATAAAATGATAGGCTAGTTATTTATTATTTATTCAGTATTTGCAGTCAATTTGTTAGTTCATACTATTGATGACTAACTGTATTACAAATGATTACATAAATATTGCGTCCAATACTACTGTTGACAAAATGGAGTCCAACTATCTGTTGCTTTACCCAAAGGTCTATCAAAACACATAATGACGTAAACTATGGCTGAGAACTAGTGATAAACACAAACAGTGCTCAGTTTGTCTGATCATATGACCAATGACAGCACAGACATGTTTCTCCACAGTACAAGCCTTGCCTCAGATGACAGACATTGACTGCCGACACCGAAACTGTTCTGATCGATAGGCAGTTTAACTGGAACAGTTGCCTTTTGCAAATATTGCTTCTTCATACTCACCAACAACTCTGTTTGAAAAGCTGATAGTTGCTCTAGTTGCAATTGACATCAATTGTCACCACATGATGACCACCAGAAGGTTTGTATCATTTCTTTTCTAATTTTGTTCTCTCATTCAAATATTTTGCATAATTGCATATATCGAGGCCTCAGTTGGCCACCAATTGGCCACCAATTGACCGTGTTACATCCCACACCATTTTGATAAATTAGACAATGTGTTTTACATTGATATGATTAAGATGATTGATATGTTTAACTTTGCCAAAACCAATTGATCCTATTTTCAGACTCTTTTCAGACTTGATTTGATGTTTTCTATTGAATTTGATAAAATTGCAAATTAAAGAGGACTGGTTTAAAACATTTTGTGAGGTACCTGTGCTATAGTCAGGGTATAATTGATTTGATGGGATAGTAGGTGTACTTTGAAGGTCTTCCTTCCCATCATTTAATTCTTCAAAATTATTAGTGAATGGCATTCATTGAAATGAATGTTTGACTAAAAAGGAGTAATTTTTCTATTGTTTTTAATTGAAGTCACGGCCGATGGTTTCACCCCAACATATCGGGAGTGGACGCAGAGAAGATGCTAATGGAGAGAGGCTTTGAGGGCAGTTTTCTGGCGCGTCCGAGTAAGTCGAATCCGGGGGACTTCACTCTGTCTGTGCGACGCAACGGTCAGGTGACTCATATCAAGATTCAAAATACCGGCGATTATTACGATCTGTACGGCGGCGAAAAGTTCGCCACTTTGGCCGAATTGGTCCAGTATTACATGGAAAACATGGGACAACTCAAAGAGAAAAATGGCGAAGTGATTGAACTGAAATTTCCCCTCAACTCATCCGATCCCACGTCCGAGCGCTGGTTTCACGGACCCCTCTCTGGCAAAGAGGCTGAGAAATTGGTCCTTGAAAAGGGTAAAAATGGAAGTTTTCTCGTTCGTGAAAGTCAAAGCAAACCCGGAGATTATGTGCTGACCGTTAGAACTGACGATAAAGTGACCCATGTCATGATCAGATGTCAGGACACAAAGTTCGATGTCGGCGGTGGCGACAAATTTGATTCTCTTAGCGAATTAGTGGAACACTACAAGAAGAACCCTATGGTTGAAACCACCGGAACTGTTGTCCATTTGAAGAATCCATTTAATGCCACCCGAATCACGGCCTCAACCATTGAAAACAGAGTCAAAGTGTTGTCCAAAGAAAATGTTCAAAATAGCGGAAAAGCCGGCTTTTGGGAAGAGTTCGAGGTTTGTCTTAAATTCATAGTTATCTCAAAAATGTTTCTAATTCTGAAAAATTGTAATTAATTTGTGGACAGTATTTACAACAACAAGAATGCAAACATTTATACTCACGAAAAGAAGGCCAAAAGGCTGAGAATAGGGCCAAAAACCGATACAAAAACATCCTTCCCTGTGAGTAAACAGATTTTGAGTCGACCTTTACTCAAATTCAATTCAATTATAGTCGATTACACCCGAGTTCTTCTCCGAGATGTTGACAACACGGCCGGTTCCGACTATATTAATGCCAATATAATTACCGTTAGTTTTGTTTAGTATTTGCCTAATTTCTACGACGATAACCAAGTTTCGGAGAATATACTTTTAATTAACCCTCACCAATACCTAACACCAAATTTTCAATTTTATTATTTCAAAATATAGACTATTTGAATTACTGCGAAACGGATGTTATCGTCGTTCCATAGATTTGTTTGAAGACTTGTTAATTTGAAATTTGAATCACAGATCGACGACGAGAATAACAGTCCCGACAATACTCGAAAAACTTATATCGCAACTCAGGGCCCACTTGTCAACACAGCCAATGACTTTTGGTGGATGGTTTGGCAGGAAAACTGTGCTGTTATTGTCATGACCACCAAAGAGATCGAAAGGGGCAAGAATAAGTGCGTCCGCTATTGGCCAGATAAGGCGCAGACCAAAGAGTTCGGCAAAATCGCTGTCAAAACTATAAGCGAAAGGCCAACAATCGATTATACATTGAGAGAGTTCTCCGTCTCAAAAGAGGGCACCGGTTGTAAGAGTCGCACCATTTACCACTACCATTTCACTGCATGGCCCGATCACGGCGTGCCCTCTGATCCCGGATGTGTTCTCAACTTTCTTCACGACGTGAATCGCAAACAAGAATCGATAGAAGAGGCCGGTTCTGTCATTGTCCACTGCAGGTAATTACCGCAAAACACCACTTATTCTGAGCTTTAATTCAAGACTTCAAGTAAAATAATTTGCGATTTTGATTAAATGCTAAACTATAGACTCATTCACTGATTATTTAATGCATTTATTAGTGCCGGCATCGGAAGGACGGGAACTTTTATAGTAATTGATCACATAATAGAACAAATCAAACGCCATGGACTCGACTGTGAAATAGACATTCAGAGAAGTATACAAATGGTTCGGTCTCAACGCTCAGGTATGGTCCAGACCGAAGCACAGTATAAATTTGTTTATTTGGCGGTTCAACACTATATCGAAACTCTTCAACAAAGAATTTTGGCCGAACAGGTAAGACTACCCCCAACCAATTCATTCTAACCACTAATTAATTGGATATCTTGGATGTTATCAGAAAAGTCTTCAGGCGGGCAGAGAATATACTAATATAAAGTACACGAGTGAAGCGGCCGCCGGTCAAGAGACCAATAAACTAACGACCTCTACATCCCGTCCCGCCTCAGTCGTCAATAATATAGTTCTGGCAAATGTATCGTCAATTCAGCCAATTCTTAGCACAACTTCAATGGTTACCACAAAAGTCAAAGAAATGCCTCCACAACCGATTGACCGAAGCGATGATAGCAATAGTTTGGTCAGACCTCCAATACCGCCGCGTATTAGTAACTCAAATAACATGAATGTCAACCAAAATTCGTTTCAAATGGATGTGGACGGACAGCCATATGAGAATATCCATTTGAACTCTAAGAGTTGCAACAATAATAGCCCCAAATCAATATCTGTGACACTCGGAAGGAAATGACTCACTTTCCACTTCACTTCAGTTTTTAGTCTTCAGTTTTAGAGCTGACGTGCCTTTCGTTATATTTTTGTTATATTTTTGAAACAGAATTATATTTAAATCAAAGCTTTATTTTCTAATCAATTCTCAGAAAATGTGGAAATTTTTTTCAAGTTTATTTTTATTTACTTTTTGAAGACTAAATTAGTATTGGAATTGATTTTGTGATCATTTGAACACATTTTACATTACATTAGTTTAAATGTAAATATTTTAATAAATTTTAGAATCAATTAAATTATTAAATATTTTGAAAAACAATTTCATTTTTCTTCAACCATTAAGTTTCGGAGTAATTACCCCTTTCCTCATCTTTAAAGACCTCTTTATAAGATATTTCGGGGATTTCCACCTCAAACAATCGGCTATGTATTTATAGATCACAAAAAAGCACATATAATTTTGCACTGACTTCACCCTTACCTGTACCCTACCTTTACCCTACCTTTACCCTACCTTTACCCTACCTTTACCCTACCTTTACCCTACCTTTACCCTACCTTTACCCTACCTAACCAAACTGCCTGAACACTTAAATTGTGCAAATTCGAAATCAGAGGAGATTTAAGTCCATTAGCAGTAAATAAAAATGATTTCAAACAGAACTTGTTTTTTGTGTGAATTTTTTTAGTTATTTTTCCTCGATGTCCATTACAATGGACCGGTCAAATTGGTTGATAATGGAATGTTGACACAAATTGACCTCTTAAACATTAAGCCAATTATGAATTATGGATAATCAATAATTCAACTAGATTGGACCTTGATTATAATAGATTTGGAGTATAATTGAGCTGACAATCACTTGCTTTAAACTTTTTAACTGTTTATTCCGGAGAATGATTAACAAGAGTCAAAGTTAGCTAATATTCTATAAAATGGGGTCAATTGAATATTTTTTTTAGAATAACTTTGAAATAAATAGGAAATCATAAATGATTTCACTAGAGTGTCTATCCTAACCAATAGTTTTACCCCGAATATTATTTGGAGACGAATCAGATTTGGTTTTACAAAAGAAATAACTTGATCAATTGCTTTGAACAAATGTTTTGACTTGGGGTCAACATGGTTCTTAGTACTAGTTTAAATTCCTTTATATGTTATAATTTATAAATGTTGTATTGAGTCTTATTCTAATACTTTTAGAAATTCTAATAATTGATTCTTGTTTATTTATACTAAGTTTTTAAACAAGATAGTTTTTATGATAATTTGGTGATTTTACTTTTTATTTGCAGTGTTGATAGTAGTAGTGAACATGCAACTGCAACTGATTTAGATGTGAAAAATTCTACTTAGAAATATTTAAAGTAAATAATCAAAGATTGAAAATCTCTGAAGTTGTCAGACATACAAAATCAATAAACAAAATAATTGACAAAAAGCGTTGTTTATATAATTGAAGTTTTGAGGCAAGTTTTGATTCCTTTAATAATTGAAACCAAGTTTCAATCAAAACTTAATATTTGTGATAAATTCCCATTTTTAAGTTAACTCAATTGTCAATCAAATATAGTCATTTTCTGCTAAAAGTTGATGGTAAAAATTTGAACTTTCAGTCAGAGTATAGTGATCTTGGTGAATTTAAAAATAATTAAGATCAAGCAATTTATGCGCGTATGTTATAAGTTAAAGACGTGTCAATAAATTGAATCCCCGTTCAAATACATGTATTACTAATGAGTTCCATATATTGATTAAAATGATTGTCTTTGAAAATTGTTTAAATGAATAGTAAAAGGGAATGATTTGGACAATAATTATGAGGAAAATATTGTCATTAGTGATGGAAATGATGATTAGTGTTATGTCGAGTGTTCTGAACGTTAGTTTTGTGCTCTTCTAAGGACAGGCAGTGCAGTGAGTGTGCGATCCTTTCAAAATGGCGTACTTTAAGCATTGACTTCGGATTAATTGCATTTATTATCATTTAATTTAATTGTAATCTATTATATCAATTAATTTAATCCATCAATAATTTGGACTCTTATTAGTGATCGACAATTACAGGTATGTCTTGTATTGAAAATTGGCATCAATTGAGTCATTCAATGAATAGCATAACCATTGAGTCAAACGTTAACGCCTTTAATGTAATAAACACTCGATTCAGACGACAATCGCTCAGATCTGACCACAAGATCCTCTCTTTTATCTCTAGTTTCACTTGAAAACTGACATTTTTCATGTATTCAAATGTTTGCCATTGAAATGAGGTTTGAATCTTGTCCATTTTAAGGTCAATCCCAGTCTTCCTTACTCTCCAGACAGTTGTGTCAAAAATAATTGTTTTGTTTTGAAATCAGATTTTATACAAAACTTTTGTTCTTAAATATTTAAAAAGTGTTGGGATTTTCCTTAATTTGATAAATGAGTGGTTGTGTTGAGGGCCGACATTTAGTTGACTTGTTTTGCCGAAAGTGGTTGATATGAGAAGAAAAGACCGACATTTGCATTGTTTGTAGACTTTGTTTTTTCTATCAATTAATTAGGTTTTATTCAATGGGTTTTCTGTATTTATTGTGTTTAAAGTTTAAACAAACGATTGGTGTTTGCAATGAGTAGTATTTGTTTGAATCACATGTTATGTTGGTTTGAGTGATAAAACGATTGAATCAATTAGTGTTTTATGTCATTAAATGAGTAGTTATTGTGAGGACGATGTGATTGTGGTTAAGGCCAATGCGATTGAGTGACAAATTGTTTAAATTAATTGATATGTTTTGGTTATAAACGATTTATACTATTTATAAGCGCTTGTGTTGAGGGCCTGTATTCAAATCGCGTGCGTAAAAAGTGGTGCTCAGCCACAGCCCTTCTATCGATTGTCAGTACATTCCAGTGGCATAAGAGTCGAACAGATATGAAAAGGGGAAATGGCATCCAAATGAATGCTATTCGAGCGCTTGGAGTCAGTGCCAAATGTGTGCCTAAACCTATGCAAACGGCAACTGAACGCTACAATCCCTCAATTGTTTAGTCTTCACTCAGCGGTCATTCGACCGATACCTCCAAATGGTGTTCCCATTGATCTGCAAACTGGAGTCAACAAAAATGAACTTATTTTGTGTTTTCTCCCATTTATTTGTCATTAATTATTATAAATATTTAAACGACTGATTGTCGCAAATGAGTAATGAACTCAATGACCCCTTCCATGTATTAATACATCCAATAGTCTTATTAAGTAGTAGTTTGTGAGGACAAGTCGTTTATACTATATTTAACTGATATCCTCTTCAATACTATTTAAAGTTCACCCAAATTTCAATACTATCGCGATTTCTGACAAATGCCTTACTTTCCGGACTCTCCATGTCTTTCACTCATTTGACTCAATTGTGTTTATCACTCAATTCTAATAATAATAAAAATACTGATAAAAATAATAGTAATTATCATATGATTCATATGTGTTGTCCAAGTGATTAATGACAAGATGAAATTGTTTTGTAGGGTTTGTGGCCATCATTTGAAAGGAAACTGGAATTCAAGCCGAACTGACCGTCGCTTCAATCAGAAGACATGAACGAATTGGACAGTCTTAGACAAGAGGCCGAAACGCTCAAAAACACCATAAGAGTAGGACTTTAACTCATTTCATTATAATCGCCTTTTTCTCAATTGTTTATGAGTTTTAACAATTGGAGACAAACGTTGATTGCAATCATTTAATATAATATAATCACTGACTACTAAATGCTTCTCAATATCATTGAAATGTTTATTAAAGTATTAGTCATTTATAAACCAAATGATTTTAACTGAATTGCCTTCAATTTTCAGTCATTGTTTATATTCATTTATCGAAAACCTCCAGAACTAGATCTTTTTGAGTTATTCTTGCAAGTTGTAATTGTTTCCAAGTTTTTAAAATTTTAAATGTCTTAACAATTGTTAGTTTAGATTAAAGGAAAAGCTATCTTTCAATGGAATGGTATAAAAAATAGACAGAATTAAAAACAATTGATGTAATTGTTCTGATTTGACAGTTAAGTGAATTGTTGCAATTTTTATAGATATGAATTGTAACCATTAGATGTGAACTCAAATGATGCGAAAAATATACTTTCGTTCTCCTGATTAATATGAATGAATGAAATGCAAAAAACTGATGAGTTCTGAGTTCTATAATTGCTTAAGAATTTTATTTTTCTACTAATATTTAGTTAAATTTAATTCAAATAGATTTGTTTGGGTTCGACAATCATTTTATTTATATGTCGAACAACCAAAACCTAAAAATCAAAAATATTAATGAAATGTTAGTCAAGATATCAGTGAATACAGTATTTCGAGTGATTTGATTAGTGATGCTTTCACTACATTTGTCGAACAGATAGAGTGGTTGTCCCAATCCCTGCTATCTTCACTATGGCAACAACTGCAGGGCAATGCCTTGACGTCAATCCTCGAAAGTCACTAAATTTTTTGACGTCAAATGCGATCAAAAATTTTCAATTCATTGATATATTTATTTTGAATTCTAAATAAAGTCTGAAATAATAGTGAAATCGTTCCATAAATTTATTTAATTCTTTCAGATTTAGCGAAGAAAAAGATTATAAAAAAGAGATTATAAACAAAAGTTTTTTTGAATATCAGTCAAAATGTTAATTGGATTTTATGAAAGAGTTGTAAAAGTTGTGTCTTTTACGAAAAGGATGCGCGAAAGGCGGCCTGTGATACGACTCTGGTTCAGGCCACTGCCAATATGGAACCGGTCGGAAGGATTCAGATGCGAACCAGACGTACACTTAGAGGTCATTTGGCCAAAATCTATGCCATGCATTGGGGCTCTGACTCCAGGTATTTGTCGACTTAATTTGCCTAGTTCTCTATACTCATTTGTCAATTGGACCCCACAGTAGATACCTAGTGTCGGCCTCACAGGACGGCAAACTCATTGTATGGGACGCCTACACCACTAACAAAGTTCATGCCATTCCTCTACGCTCCAGTTGGGTCATGACTTGTGCATACGCCCCATCGGGTTCGTATGTGGCGTGCGGTGGACTCGACAACATATGTTCGATCTATAGTCTTAAAACAAGAGAAGGCAATGTGCGGGTCAGTCGGGAACTTCCCGGACATACCGGTTACCTGTCGTGTTGTCGCTTCTTAGATGATAACCAAATAGTCACCAGTTCTGGAGACATGACCTGGTATTGTAACTTCTTGTCTATTCCTTTCAATAAGTAACTGTCCTTTTGTTTAGCGCTCTGTGGGATATCGAAACCGGTCAACAGTGCACATCATTCACGGGCCACACGGGGGATGTCATGTCGCTCTCATTATCCCCCGATATGCGAACATTTGTGTCCGGAGCCTGTGATGCCTCGGCAAAGGTCTGTCATATTCGTTAACCTCTTAATCATTGACTTAATTGCAATTATTGCCAATAGTTGTGGGATATCAGAGACGGGACGTGCAAACAGACATTTCCCGGACATGAGTCAGATATAAATGCCGTTACGGTTAGTATGAGTTGCAAATGATTTGTCCGATTGACTAATGAGTAATTGTTTGCAGTTTTTCCCTAACGGTCACGCATTTGCCACCGGTTCTGACGACGCGACGTGTCGTTTATTTGATATACGAGCGGACCAGGAATTAGCCATGTACTCTCACGACAACATCATTTGTGGCATCACTTCAGTTGCATTTTCAAAGAGCGGTCGACTACTACTCGCCGGTTATGATGACTTCAACTGCAATGTCTGGGATTCTATGAAAGCCGAACGCGCCGGTAGTACTCCTTATTTTAATACTTCTTTGTCTTTTCTAATCTGACATTGCTTTGGACGGGTAGGTGTTTTGGCCGGTCATGACAACCGAGTCAGTTGTTTGGGCGTAACAGAGGACGGTATGGCAGTGGCTACCGGTTCCTGGGATAGTTTTCTGAAGATCTGGAATTAACGGCGATAATCATAATTTAGTTGATTATTACGAAATCACCAAAATTTCTGATCAAATCTATTGAAGTGAATGTTTCTAAAGTGTGTTCAGCACTATATGTGAACGACTGACAAACTTTTTGCGGGATTTCATCGAATCCTAAACAAATTTCGTTCAGTTTTTCAGTTTGTAATCATTGTTCAAATTTGTCGAAAACTTATTCGAAGCAAACAAAGGACTTGACTTCACTTTTTTGATGTGATGAGCCTTTAATAACGTTCATCCTTTTGGATGTACTCCAAAATCCATTTTAACGCAATTCTTATATTATTATAATTATTATTATTACCAACAAATGGGCTAAAACTCAACTTTCATTTCATAAATAATTATCGGTTTCTAACAAAAAAAAAAATGAATCATTGGATCGGATTTTGAATATAAATGTCTATCAGTTGTGTTCGCCTCTCATCAACAAAAATACTTTAAAACTGTTTAAACAAATTGAAATTGAATTAAGTTCTGTTAAAAGTGGTCACTCATCAGCACTTCATTCAGTTATGCTTTGAGTTCGGTATAAATACATATATTGAAGACAACAACAAGTGATTCACTGTTAAAACCATTTTAGGATTTTTGCAACTCTACTGCCATTCAATTGCGACTTATGTGCACTCAATTTAACGTCTCGTCTACTGACAACCCTTTTTAGCTCATAACTCGATCTCTATATCTATCGAGTCATATGTGGCGCACACGACCAACACCTTAACCACAACAACCAGAATAGCAGATAATAGACAGACCATTGAGCGCATCAGACAATTGGCTATTTGGTGGTCAACTACTATATCATTAGAACTAAAGTATTGCACAAAATATTAATGCGATATAAAGTTCTTCATTGAAAACCGATTGATTTGATTGTGTGGACTAAACACCAAATTTTTATTAATCAGTTTTGACAACAGATTATCGCTATTATTATAATTATAATCATTATTAATATTAGAATTTTTTATTTCGCAGTATTTTATGTGCCATTCATTTGATTGTGTCATAAACTCATCAGTGATTATATTGTTTTGTCTATAATTTGCGATCAGTTTTCAATCATTTGAGTATTATTTGTATTTAGACGAGTAAAACAAATTATGTTTGAATCGATGGCCACTCGCTTTCTAGTCAGTCAGCTCTAAGTTTGTGTAAACTTGAGTTCTAAGCACTATTCGTATTCCTGTCCTTTACCCGACCCCGCATTAAATACAGTTTCTTTGTTTTAACGCTTTAATAATTAACAAAAAAGTTAATCTAAATTAGAGTTGAATAAAAAGAAAGCAAATATCGATTAATTGGTTAAATGTATTGGAAATGCGATGCATTTGTTGAGAACATACTGTGTCTTATTGTGTGCACACAATTTAAATACCATTGAAACCAATTGAATAAACTTTGAACTAAAGCGACAAAAACGACAATTTCTATGAAAAGTAAATCAATGAAAACTTGCGAAACGCGTGAAACTGATGGACAACTTGTAGTGCATTACTTGTGTGCGTCTCTCAGATGATTGTATTATTTGTTTATATGCCGTAACATTTGATGTGAACTTAACTGCTCTCAAACTCGATGTATACACAAAACTTGCTTTTAATAATTGATTAAATAATGTACGGGATTTCACTGCCAAAAGAGCCCACAACTGAGCCCCTGTTCGGCTCTATTGGCCCTGAAATCATTACACAATTAATTAGAGGCGAGTTTAGGACTGTTAGGACTACTCTAATGGTCGGTCATGTAGTTAACAAATTGAATGTTTTATATCAGTTACTATTGAATCAAATGAGGCCAACAGTCGACCGGCGGTCCCACTTTCAGAACGAAGTCAGCCCCTCTTCGGCTCTGAAGCTACACTTTTGTTACCGAAGACTGCGGTCATCTTTGGTGCTCACCATTCGATAGTAACTCAACTGAATAATTGATAACTCATTTAAAAACAATTAAAATTGCATTCGATTCGCAACTCTTCCACTCTTTTATTTATTTTAGAATTATCTTAATTTTCGTTTCAGTTCTTAATTTCTAGATATATATTGACTTTTGTTAACAATAATATAATTACTTTTCTGTCGATTTATTAATAAATTGAACGCAAAAGTAAATCAAATTTCATATTTGAATTCAAAAATAAGAATTTTGGTCAAAACGTTTGGAAACTAATTGATTGTTGTAATTGTGGTGCAAACAGCCATCAAAACTCAATTAATAGTCAACCACTACAGCGATCTTCACATTTTACACTTGAATACTTTGAAACAACTTTCGAGATGTTTTTAAATTTAAAAATACCCTTTTTCGTGGAGTTTAAAGTCCTATCTTAAAAGATCATTTTTCGGAGAAGGTATTATAGATGATCTTTAAAGACTTGGCAACTAGCAATATTCTGGAACCGGTATAAAGACTATATGCAATTTCAACAGATTTGAGCTGAAATTAATTGATTTTAAGACCGGTCTGAATGTTAGACAAAATAATTGAGACCTATTTCACTGAATAAAATGACCGGTCATTGCATTGCATTGCATGGTCTATAAAGTCAGTG
>JAQIWP010001981.1:0-12543 GCA_034695525.1 Euzetes globulus
ACCGAGTGAATTGAGTCAATTTTCTTAATAACAAAATCCTGAACGCATTTATTATTAGTGAAATGAAGTCAAATTTTATTGAGTGAACTAATGGCTGTTCTCCCGTCCAATACCAGACGTTATACCAAAAAATATGATTTCATACTTAGGACGCATTTGTTAGTTGCACTCATTCGTTAATACATTGCCTCAGAAAATGGGTCCTATTTTAGGAATGATTTTTACTGAACTTTAATTAAAAATTTTCTCTTATAATAAGAGGAATAATAATATAATTTGAAAGAAGACAATGAGTTTACCGGAGAGACAATGGCTTAGTCTTCAGATATTTTCATAAACCAACTGCTTTTGTATTGTAAGAGCTGGCGATGGAATAATGAAAAGAGAAGTGCAAACGAGAGAAGTCTTGAGAAGACATGAGTCGAGCCCTGAGTTTGTAGGCAAAAGCTTTGTATTTTGTGCCACAAAAAAGTGTTTCAGAAGTTTTGGTTGACTTTCGAATATTAATCATTGGCTCAGAAATGAATAGAATGGAAGGCAAAGAATCGCAGGACTCAAACACAATGATTAGATGTCAATCCTTTTTTGTGCACTCGATTATTGAGATTGAATGCCTACCACTCGCACAGCCTGTGATCCGTACAGAACCATATAATAGTAAATTTCTGGCTCTGCTCTTAACGATAGAGCTCTAGTACTGCAATTCTCTCGATAATGGTTTAGGTATTTCTTATGCTTTATTGACTTATAGTAAATATGAAATATCGGATCAGATATTTATTTTGATTTCTTGTGAAACTCAGTTCAGAAGGAAAGCCATTAAACTTATGGAAAATTCATAAATAAAATTAATTTCTTTCAGACTTTTCAAAGCGATTATTGGGTTCTTTAAAACTCCGTTTAATTGATTCAAAATTCAAATTCTATGGAAATGAAATTCTTTTAGAAAATAATTTGGATAAAACCGTGAATTAGCAAGGATGTCCAAACAATTCCGCAAGATTATTTCCTGGGGAATTGTCGTATTTGTCAGACGAAGACTCTTTGGAAGATTGAATTTTTCAGATAAAAGCCCGGATTTAAAGTCCATTGCTTTGAATTTTAGTGGAGTCGAGTACTTTTTGCACAGCCCTACCCACTATGAAACTAAAAGAGGATTTAACTCTCATTTGTTTTTCACCAAAACTTTTAAGCCTTTAAAAAGAGAGTAACGTATTCTTAAGACAGACTATAATATTATAAACCATACATCAAAAGCACATTGAATGTGAAAGAGTGAAAAGTTTTCTCTTAAAAAGCGAAAAGAAAATAATAATTCTTATGGCATTCATTTGAATCTCTTGACACTGTCATAAGAGCCGGCGCTTAAAAGACGAGGAATTGAAGGCATATTATTCACTATGTCTTCAGTTTTTAGGTTTTTAACTATTATTTACTCGATTTTTCAAACGACGAACAAAAAGTCGATCAACACTTGACACTACATTTGCATGAAAAATGACATTAAAAGCCGGCGCTCTTTATGCCATTTCAATACTCTTTATGCTATTATATTTAAATGATTATCATTTTTTTTGTTAAGGTTTTAGCGCCTATTCTTCTGCTATACTTCAACAGAAAAGTGAGCAAATTTTTCATCATATTTGACGCAAAACTGTTTGTGACTCATAAGAAAGTTGAAAGAAATTTAATGAAAAATGTTTGTCTCACCAGAAATATGTTAAACATTTGAAATTCCTATTATAACCCACTTATCACAAAATAAATTGTTTTCTCCATAGCACAGGCTCTCCAATGTTCTCCAAAACTATTTTCATAGAATGAGTAATGTCAATTTCAAGCGAATACTCCATCAAATAAATTATAAGGTAATCAAATTGTTATGACTGCTATTTTTCACCAATTTTTCGATAAATTCCTTTATGTTCACAAAAATGTGGGACATTTTAAAATTGAATGACCGAGTCATTTTAAGAACTGCTTAAGTAGAAAGAAACAGATTTAAGCTAGGTAATTTTATCTTATTCAATCAATTTAAAGAATATTTGATAAGAAATTTGATTGATCTTGGAAATGATTATGACTAGAAAAGTATTAAAGCAAACGTCAAATAAAATTTTGATCATGACCAATCTAGAAAATGGCAAAGTTGAAAAACATTCACCAGAATTGTTGAAATAAAAGAAAAGAAAAACAATATCAAAGTGTAATCACATTTGTTGTGGTCTTAACTTTTTATTCAATAAATTTTTAAGTCATTTTAGATTAGATTTTCTAACAAATTATCAGACAATAGAGGGATAAACGAAAGGAAAGATAGGAAAGACATTTCGATTCGTGATTTTCGTATAGTTTTCATCAGCTATTCGTTTGTCTAAACTGTAAACAGAACTGTATTTTAGAGCAATACGAAGACAAACAAGAAGTGTATCCGAAGAACTGCACGACTGACTGAATGCTGTGACAAACTTTAAGATCGACTTAAATCCTATGAAAACATCGTTCGCTTTCACTTTCAAAGAATATACAGAATATTCGCCTCTTTTTGTTGGAAATTCTTTTCATTGCAGAAAAATAAGAGAACAGTAGAGAGGAAAGGGAGACGACAATCGCATTGAAATCTAAAGCTTAGCTGAAAATGTTGAGCTTTCATCAAAACTAAAGAGCAAATAGAGTTCAACAGCAATACAATACGATTTAGACAGTGACTGCCAAAGGGGGTTGACTCAGATTTGGGCATTAAAATGGACTCCCAGTTAAATATATATTTTTGAATTTTTCTCAAATTTTAGTTCATTTGCTCAAATATGACAATTTTATTAATCTAGATTAAAAGCTTGATCATCTAAAATCTAGATTATACATGTATACCTGTAAAAAACTCAAAAAGTACTTTATCTGGTTAAATGAATTGGGAAATGTGCTCCTATAAAAAATATTCAAGCATACAAAAGGAAAGAATATTATGATGGCCCTTAAAAAAATCTTGTCATCCCTGAATTGCGCAAACATTTCTGTCGCAATTGCTTCGACTTTTTTTGTGAAGAGTCTAATAATAGCCTAAAACTATAAATGATACACGAGTTGGGAGTCTACCTATGCTGTGCTCTTTCTGCAAACATTTTCGTAAGCGTTATTCCAATTGGAAAATTGAAAGTTTGAATCCTTGGGCACTAATACTGTTTATCAGTCCAACTGATTCCTTATTTAGTAGCTCGAAATCGACTCCGATTCTCCTCCAATTATTTGTCTCTTAAATCAGAAGCAGTCGACTAAACATTTGGGAAAAACAGTCAGAAGTTTCATTGAAAGACTTTTTGATCCAAATTTATACTATTCTTTCATATGTCTTATCAACTCTGAGCACACTTTTCACTAAATAACTTTTAAATGGTTGTGAATTTGGACCCATTTTGGCGAAAAATATAAATTTCAAACAAATTTTATGCCTAATTCACATTCGGATCAATATTTCAAAGGGAAAATCTTCAGTTAATCTAATTCTCTTCAAAAAAAGTTTCACCACTTTTTTACAAAATATATTTTTCGGATAATGCTTTAGAAAAAAGAAGAAAATAAAATATTTATATACTTTTGATTCGATTTTTGAGATTAAAAAACAACAATTCGTTTGATTTGTAAATAGGGTACATACCATGCAATCCATTATTACTTTGCATAATAGAGACAATCGATTAATCATTTGTTTAATTCAGATATTGAACTGCAAAGGTGTGTCCAATAGGGTCTGGAGTGTAAATAGTGTTTGAGGCCATGTATGCCATCAAAGAGATTATTATCACATCCAATATGGAGTGACGTGTGTTTGGACAGAGAGAAGGATGAGCTCATAAATATATGACTGCAATGCAATGGATTTGTTGTTGAGCTCGAATTTTCTGCACTAATACCCAAAAGTTGAAGAATATTTTCCAAGAAGTGACTCGCATTTCAATTGAAAACATCATTCAAAGCAATCATTGACTGACATATGAATGGCATAAAAGTCTCACCACTTTTATCGATTTCATACAAATATAATAATTTCTTCATTTCTTCATTCATTAGGTTAACAGAAGTTAAACACATTTATCATAACCTAAGCAAAGCTCAAGTGTTGTAATAATAATACAAAGAATTCATTTACAGAATATTCTGATTACAATTGAATGAATCGAAAATATTCTGACAAATCATTCAAATGATTTATACTACAATCAGCCCCGAAAAAGGTTTGGCTCAACGAAAGGCCAGACTCAAAATTAATTGTATTCAGTTTCGGACTAACTTCTAGCTAAGTCTGAGCAAACAAATTGTGTGTCTGATTGTATAATCGATGGTTTGGCACATCAGTCGCACAAATGGCTTAATTATATTAACGCAAAAGTGAACACAAAATAACTTATAATTCGAGTCAGACATTAGACTCCGACCAAACAGTTATAAAGACGTCTTGCATAATTAAAGGCAAATGTCTTTCAATTGCTTTGAATAGCATTTTACTTGAATTATCATTAGATAGGCATCTATTCAATAAACAAAGGCTTCCAAACACTTCAAAAATTGAAATCCAAAAGCTTTTCAAAGCATTATTCTATCGACTAATTAGACGGAAGAATATGAATAAAACACTTGAGAACTATTTTATGAATTCATTGCTTAAAAGCAAACTAATAAGAGATTAAATTTTCAAAGAATTCCGTTCAAAATATTTTCGTTAAATTTCCTGAATTTTAAAATTCCACCAAATTATGAATAAATGGCTCAAATCTATCCAATAATTTTGCCAGAATTCCCATAAAACTGACTAATAGTATGAAAGAACATAAATTTTTAAAACAAATTCTTATTTTTATTTGAACTGAAAAGATGTAAGATTTGAAAATAAATCAAAATTAATTCATATTTAAACTAGTCTTACAACTGTTGACGTCTTTCTCAATTTATTCATCGAAGACAATATTCTGCTTTAATTAAGACAGAATCATATGATGGATGATATCTTGATATGTAATCAATTATATCAAAGATAACCCAAAAAACTAAGCAAAAAATGAATGTTTAGCTCAATTGAAAGCAAACTTCAATTTCATTTTCATTTGAGTTACCAAAAAACAAAAATTTTAAAATATTTTTTATGATTTTTTGGCCAAAAAAACATAATAAATGGCAAATCCTTTCCGATGACATCCTTTCAATCTATTCTCAGTTTTACGCAAAGTTGGGTTAAAAGGAAAAAATTTAAATAACGATTAAAATTATTGGAAATGAAGGCCAGGTCTGAACAGAATATAATGTGAACAATGCGTGAAATATTCTGATAAATATGTTTTCTGTCGAATGTGGTATTCATGTGGAGAATGTTATGTATTGCACAGCATTTGGTAGCACTCAATATGCATTTGTTTGAGGAGCACATCATCACTAGAATTATTGGCAAAGAAGCACTGATTTGTTAGACACAGGCATCGCATATGTGTGCAAATCATTCGCTTTGGAAATCAAACGCTTTCAACCTTTTCCCAAATCAATAGATAGGAATAAAAACAATTCAAAGAAGATTCTAATTCTGTATTCGAATAACAAAATCATTTAAAAATTTATTAATTGAAAGTTTAATTACTCGAAATTAATTAATGAGTAAATCATTTATTTACTGACCGACAACTTTGTCAAAAGCAAACACCAATGAAATTACTAATTTACAACTGAATTTAGCTACAGATTTGCCACTGGGCAAAGTGACAACTGTGAAATTCATTATAAACGAGACTAGGATTCAAAATTCCAACTAAAATGTTTAAATATTTAATTATTATTCTGGTTATATAATAAATAAATGATAGAACTACACTCTTTGAAAACTTAATAAAAAACGACCAAAACTTAATAAAAACACTAATCTCAAAAAATAAAATAAATTGCTTAAAGCACCCAGTTGACTAAAAATAAGTTTGTAAACTATCAAATTATAAAATATTCTGATCACCGATGAAAGTCTAGTGATTTTTTCCTGAAGTAATGAATGCTTTATTTCGGAAAAAATAAAAATGGAAATTAGAGATACTTTTTCTAATAGAAAGTCTAGTTATCGGAATAGTTTTGCCGATTTATTCACTCAATAAGTAGTTCCGAGCATTGAATTTCAAATAGATTCTGAAAATAACAAACTCCTACTTCATGGATAATTTTAGTTTGACATTCGTTAGTTCAATATTTCCCTTCCATTTTCATAATGTCTTTCGACCCCCAAAAGCAACTCTCTCTTCAAATACTCAGATCTTTTAGCCAAATAGAAATTGTTGTTCATTTAACTATTGAATGAAAATGTGTTCAGAAATGGCTATAAAATTCATTTGAATTGAATTTTCGGATTCAGAGCCCGTATTAAGATTTAGGGGTTTGTCCGTCTGTGCAGAAGAATCAGCCCTATTTGTATGCCTAATAAAAGGTTGGGTTTTCTTCAAGAATCGGATTTCCATTTCTGGTTCAATGAATTGATTACACAATTGTTTTGAAGATAGAAATAAACTAGACCATAACCAAGAAGTTGTATTTAAAATGATCAATTTAATCGGCGAAACCATCCCAGATCGAGTTTTAACTCTTTAATGTCTGTCATTTAATCCATGAAAATGTCGAAATTTAATCAAGACAATTTGGAAATTATTCACTGTAATACAAAATAAATTACCTTGGCTATTTTAAAAGAGACATGTCATTACATTGTGTAGAAAACGAGAGTTTAATTCTGTTTTCTATACGCATTCAAAAAAATATTTGAGTCAATAATTTCCAAATTATTTGAAAGACTACTGTTTTATATCGGGTTTGAAATAACCGAAAAACGTATTCTATTTTATTTTGATTAAAATTATAATTCTCTAAAATTGAAATTCAAATGATTTTTTAGCAAAAATCTATTTCGAATAAATTACTTTTATATTTAAATATTGAATTTAATTGAATAGAATTTCTTTGAAGACTTCAAATGAATACTAAATAACATAATTTTTTCATTAAAAGAGAATTACGCGAAAGAAATCGATTTAGATTTTAAGAATAAAATATACAATTACTTGAATAAAACTTATACAACATTACAATAGAATATAAAGATACACAACCAGGTTCATTAGGAACTCACTGGAAGGGATTTAAATGCGAAACTAATCCAAAAAAGTTGAATGATCTCCTCGTCGGTCAAAATATTCATTTATTGAGAGTTAACTCAAACTCAATGAAAAATACACAGTATTTATGATAAATGAATACACAGGTATGAATTGCTCACTACAAAGACACACCCAATCCAGCACTTAATTATACATTTAATTAAGTTTATAATTATCACATCCTTTAGATGAATATAATAATAATCTAAAATTTATTGATCGGTAATATGTCTTTCTGATAGCATATCATGCATTGCTTCAATACCATTGATGGAAGAGTAGAGTATAACCCAATGCCCTCTGGAATCATAAGTCAAACACATGCAGACTATTGTCTCCAAAAGAATATTTCAAAAGTACAAAGAATTGCAGAAAATAATTATAAATCAATTGATTTTTTAAAAGAAAATTATAGTAACTTGAAATAGTTGGACATTGCTTTAAGCCGAAGTGGACCCTGGTCATTGTATTTGAGAGACAGTATATGCTTTTTTGAGAGAATGAGTGCAGTGTCTGATAAGAAGTAAGTCACGACTGTTTGAACAAATATATGATAGATCGGCATCACATCAAAGCCATCAAACATATAGGGAATAGAAAAACACTTTTTTATTATTATTTATATCGCTATTGGAAATGGTCTGCATTAGAGGAAGAGCTAACTGTAAGGCATCTTATCTTCTGATGCTTTTCAATGTCTGGTCTGCGATCGGATCGAAACGAGTCATTGGAAAAAACAGGAGCGAACCCAACGCTAAGCTCAGCATTTTTCGGTATTTCTTCTGTTCATTGGCTCAACATTTCGATTCAATATTATTATTGTATTTGGATATTAGAAAAACAGTTCTCCAGAGTAGAGCTCCGATGAAGTTTTGTATAACTTATTATCGCTATTATTGTTACTTTACTTTCTATATATACAAGAAAAGGCTAAGAAAAGGCTATTCTATTAATAAACTCTCAAATGTATTGCAATGTCTTTGAGTCCATTATCGGGCACTTAAATCGAAATAATTGAAGCAAAACAAAACTTATTAAACAACAAATTTTTGTCAATTAAAAATTCATATCACATACGACCACATAATGCACTGGAATATGAAAGCAACAAAAAATTTCATACAAACTTTTATCTCAAGAGAGAATCTCATTTTATAGATAATATGAGTCCAGCAATGTATTGCAAGGGGAAGCTAAATGTGTTGCTATGAAATCAAATGTCAAACTAGTGTATTTGAAACATTCATTTGGAAGTCTCATCAGGTCTTTCAGATCATCCGCTTATTTATTTAAGAGGATTTCCAAACGAATAAAATGAAGGAATTGTATCCCAAAAAGAAGCTAAGTATTACCAAAACCAATCGATGGATAGATAATTCATAGATCAAATTGTGAATGCTTTTCAATTAAACGCCAATTGATATATTATTTTTGGTAAAAAAGACTCGACTTAAGTGAAGTGCTTTTTTCAATGATGTGTCTATTACTTCAATTAATTGAATTTAATTAGTTTTTTAAACAGAATTTGGTTCAAATTTTACTTTTTAACTTGATTATTATTATCAACAAATTTGTTTTACAGTTTTGGCACTAATTTAGCGCTAAATCTAATTAAAATAAATTAAAAATAGCTTCTGTTCTGGAATTCATTTCAGACGTTAATAGTGTCCAGAATTTTAGAGACTTTTCCGCAAACAAAAGCCATCCTTAAAAGTAATTAATTGGGAGAACACGACCAGAATTTCATAACTAATTAATACTCTAATAGTTTTTAATTTAAATGAAACTTTCAAAACAACAAAATCCGACGATCAATAGGAAAGGATAGTAAAGGACTCAGAATGAAAACGGTCACAATAAGTGCAATCACAATATGAATAAAGCCGAACCAGAACTGAAAGTTTCACAATTGAATGCAAGTTTGCCAACAAAATATGTGGAATGCCTTCGATTGGATTCCATTTTCAATTTGTTTGATCAGAACAAATGCTTTTACACGTTATTCTCTCCCTTTTCTCTGTTCTGTCTTTCAATACTCACGAACTTCTCTTAGAAGCATTCAATACTCGACTCCAATCAATGGATACAAATAACAAGTGGCGGGTATCGGGGGTATACCCAGTCACAACCAATCAGCTTCAAACTAACCTGGATTGATAAATGTGAATCAATATTTAACTGCCAAAGTTACTTAAAATTTTCTCCAAGAACATGTCTAGATAGTAAAACTTTATAAATTATAAGAAAATAGTTCCCAAATCCCTCCCGAATTCTGTCTGGCCATCACTGATATTAAAAGAAAAGTAGATTCTAAGAGTTGTGATGAAAATAGAAATAATCGGATATTTATTAATACAAACAAATTATAACTTGTTTATTGAATATAGAAATGTTTAGCAAAACTTAGTTTGAATATTGCATTCATTTGTTATCAACGATCGAAGAGCAAGTCTCGAATGACTTCTTCGAAAGCCATTTATGAAAAACACTAATTCGATCGATAATTGAATTATAAAAATAGAGCCGAAAACTCCAAAACTCTTTTATAATTAATTTGAATATTCAGTCTATGAATACGTGATTTATTGCAAATGAGTTTATCAAACGGACAACATTTCTACACATTTCTCACATTTTTGTCTTCAAACTAACGACTGATTCGATCGGATTTTATCCCATTTTTTCTCAAACTATTATTATCTCTCCTCTTCAGAGATTTAATAACCAGACCATTCTTTTTTCCGGACTTTATAATTCATATTCTCTGAGCAGCGAAACATTTATTTATTATTACGAAAGACATTTACACCGAAGTGTATATTCGTGCTATCATTTAATTGGTAATCAATATTAACATAAAATCGATGTTAAGTCTCTTTGAAGACAACATTTGGAATCGCAAAGAGATTATGGATGAATGATAACAAAAAAAAGCGATTCTCAGCTAACTTTACTAGTTCAAATGAAAACTATGCCAATAAATGTTATTATTTTAAACTAGATGATTGATTTTAAGTATCGCTCAGCCATTCCTAAATAAATGCCAAAGAATTCGGGAAAATTGCATAAAATCTCAGTAATGAAAGTTTGTTTTAGAGCAGAGCTGCAGTGGTTACGACTAGACTTAGTATTTTTAATCCAAACTTGACATTAAAGATAGCGAAATGACAAAACACTTCATATAATGATAAGGATTTAAATCATGAGTTCATTCTGGAGTTGGTCTAAAAGAAAATCTCGAGAAACTTTCTAGAAAATTTCTTGTGACAAAATTTCTTGTACAAAAATAAATTTTATTTTTATTATCTATATTACTATTTTATTTTAATAATTAACCTTAAAGTCTAAGTCATTAGATACTAGTTATAGCAAACGTTATGTAATAATAAAATGGCATAGAGGCCGGTTTAGAAAATTTATAATGGGCCGACCATTGCAAAATTACGATAATTCATAATATAAATGTCATGTAAAATCATTGGGACTTTTCGTAATGAAGAAAACTAAAACTAAATTAAAGGTTTCAACAGATACATTTCAAAAATTATAGAGTTTAAAATAATTTTCTAGCAATTTTGAGAAAATATTTTCACAAATAGAATTCTTACGACAAATTTAAAATTGTCTTCAATTGATTAGGCCTTAATTCCAATTGTGGTAGTTGCTTTGTCGCCAAAAATAAATTTAAATGGACCAATTAGAATATTTTTCCACTGAAACACATGCGCCGACCATTTCGTCTGTTATATTTGTAATGAACTAGAGATGGCAAAACAGAAATAATCTTTTTATTTTAAGAAAGTTTCGAAAATGTTACTAAAAAAATTATTTGGCCATATCTAGTTCATTCCTAATATAAATTTGAAAAATTAAATTCAGGTTTTAAAAGACTTATCGATGTCTTTTGCATTCATTTAGAAAATCTTTTATAGCTCTTCTCTTCTCTCACTACCCTCCCTCTCTCTCCCTCACTCTCTCTCCCCTCCCTCTCCCTCCCTCCCCCCTCTCTCTCTCACCAGAAAAAATATTCTTCGAGTTCTTTACGGCTTTCATTTTGAATCTCAATATGGCTTTTATATTGAGTTTTATATAAAAAGAGTTATGTTTCAAATTCATAACATTTGGAATTCTGTTCACAAATTTATTACTATTATTATTACCGAAAAAAATCAATACAAAAAACTGGAAGAATGACAGAACAGACAGACATAAATGAAAACGAATAAAACTTAAATAAAGAAAAATGAGCTGAAAATGCACTTTTCAGACCGAATTCTGTACAAAGATATATAATTTTACATTTTTCTGGATATTAATAAAATTCAAACAAATTTATATTTTGCTTACATCTGACATAACTTCATATAACACGAGATATAAGTGTTTTTAAGCAGTTATAAGCAAAACTTGCATTTAATTCAGAAGAAAGGCATTGGAAAGGGTCTGATTCGGTTGAGTGAAGATTTTCCACAACAATACAAACAATAAAACATATTTTTTGGATAAAATATGTTTTAAATATCAATGAATTCTGAACTGAACGGTAAGAGTCCTTAAGTTTCTTACAGTTTCTGTCAGTCAGAAGTAAAATATGTTATTCCATAATATGATAATAATATGTGACAAAAACAGACAAAGAAAAGTTGAAAAAGTCTCAAACAATATTTTCAAACATTAAAACACAGAATAAATTTTTCAAAATAATTTCGATATAACAAAGAATGCAATAAATCATTAAAATTTTCACCAAAAGAATTGTTAAATCAATTGCAATATTGGGCTCAGACTTCATATCAGACGCCAAAGTTAAACAAAAAAATATTTCGCTTTATTTGGCATTAAGTCTATTGAATGGATAGCGAGAGACGAGAAAATAGAAAATACTCAAAGACTGAATAGATAATCGATAAATCATTTTTTCATCGCTCAATTCAATTGATTTAAAAGTAAAACATTAGTGTTTTCCTGATATAAGTTTTAAACGATATTCAACTAAGAATGAGAGACAGCGAAGACATACCATTCAACACATAATAATAATAATCATTATATTCAGGGCAATGGCAACACAAACTTGAGAATAGTTTTGTCAGTTCTGTAAACACTATATTTTATTCAGCCCTTCATGTCTTCAATTACTTGTAATACATGAGTAAACTATGAAAGGCTATGAAAAAGATTATCGCTTTTTTGTTTGCATTTTTATCAGTAATCATACAAATTCTGTGCAAAACTATTTTGATTAAAAATAATAAATTAAGGAAAAACGCAAACAAAATAACGCCTTAATTAGAGACTAAAAATAATTTGATGCCTAATTACTTGACATGGGGAGAGGGAGGGAGGGAGAGAGGGAGAGAGGGAGAGA
>JAQIWP010001982.1:0-12542 GCA_034695525.1 Euzetes globulus
GAGATTATGGATTTGAACACAAGGTTTAGGCGATTTATTGGAGTCTAAAAGCAATTCTTTGCCACTCATTGCGAGGCTTCTCTCGACGTTTGCAATACTTAATAAACTTTTACTTCAATACTCGTCTCTATCTCTAGAGATACCAATCTTTGAGCTGTCCTTCAGTTGAATGCTTTATAAATGTCAATACCTTTTTTTATTCAGCGATATATTACTTGTAAATTATTCGACTCATTCACTTAACAAACGATGTTAATTTAAACCCAGGTCATGTTAAAATCTAATTAAAAAGATCTATTCAGCTAAGTTTACCAGGATTAAAATCAGACTCTGGAATTTAGATATGTCTCGTTTAGGGAACTGGATTTGAATTCCAAATCATTTTAATGGATATGTTTTCATATGAATTCTGAAAATTATCTTTAATTTCTTAAATGAAAATATTCTTGAAAATTGAGTTTCTGTACATATTTTGATATCGATTTCAAAATTGAATTTGTTTTGACTGATATAAAGTCAAAAATACTATTAAATTCAATGAATTTCAAGCAATCAAACTGTAATCCGAATCAATTTGAAACTAATTTTTAAATCAAATGAGCAAAACTAATGATTACACTTTTGATACTAGATTTAGTACCACCTAATTGAGCATGGTATCAATTTTATTGCCAAGAAATATTTTAATATATTTCGATATAAGTTTATTTTATAAAAATCTAGAAAAAGAAAAACTTTATGATCACTAATGGAATCATTATTTTACAAACGAGAAACTCAATAATACCAAGAATCCTATGGTTTATGAAAATGAACTGATTTTTCGGTATTTTTCTTCTGCACAAAACATTTATTTAATTATATCTCTAAACTCATCCATTAACTTAATTCTAA
This sequence comes from Euzetes globulus, assembly GCA_034695525.1. Classification (NCBI taxonomy): domain Eukaryota; kingdom Metazoa; phylum Arthropoda; class Arachnida; order Sarcoptiformes; family Euzetidae; genus Euzetes; species Euzetes globulus. The sequence goes on from JAQIWP010001982.1 coordinate 895, forward strand.
AAACTTTAAATTGGGTTTTAGAACAATTGATCAGACATGTGAAAGGTCCATGACCCTAGAAGGAATAGCAGGGGGATAATGACTCATACCCAGACCAAAATCTAGCGGGAGATATAGGGGGTATTTTTCAAAAATGGCGGCCGGAAGCCGCCATTTTGTTGTTAATTTGGTTGTGTTAATTTTGTTGTTGCTATTTCCGGTAGTTTTAAGCGTTAATAAGCATAATTAAGCCATAATCAAGTTACAATGCTAATTTTCTTAAAATAAGGGACAAAATGGCCGACTTTTTGGCCGCCATTGCTAAAAAATGGCTAATTTTGGGCCGCAATTACTGAAAATTTCCAATTTTCGAGGGGGTCAGTTTTTCTGTGTTTTTATGGGACAATTTTTTTCAAACCTAGGGGGGATAAAATAACCGAATCTGGGTTAAGGGGATAATTCGGAAAATCCCTCCTTGCACATGTCTGCCATTGATCATCATTTTAGTTAATTCTGTCCCCAAAAGAATGACAGAAATTCATATTTCACATCAATTTTCTAATGATCTGTTTTTAAAGAATTTTCTTCAAATAGTAATTGAAAACCGAAACCAAATGACAAAACGGTTTCTTTCAAAAACTCATTCTTAAAATGACAGCAAAGAAATAGAATATTTCGTGAGAAACAAAGAGAACAGAATAAGAGTATCTCTAAGAGTAATGAATATCAAATATTAACCAATCGTTTTGATAGTTCATTACCATAAAAGCCTATTCTCATAAGAAATGTAGAAAAAATGATCTAAGTATAAAAAGAGAGCTCAGTCTCTGTCTTTCACATTCATGTTATGTCAAAACATGTCTAAAATATAATTTCCTTTTTGTGTTACGACTTTCAGCGAACAGTTGACTATAAGACAGTTACATATTATATGAATCCTATTCATTATCTTAACTTTTAGTGACAATAATTCTTATTCTTAAACGTTAAGTGTATTTCTTAGTCTCGATAACAGAGTCCGGGCACTGATTTATCATCTGTTCGATACCGTGCCGTAAATCATAATTCCTTTCATCAAATGGTAATAAATCTCATTTGAAATTTTGCTCATCTCTTTTGCCGATGGAATTCTATATCTTTCCCTCTCCCTCTCCCATTACTCAAATTTAATGCAAGAACCTCCAAAATAAATATAATTCTGTGAAAAACAACCCTTCCTATTAGCATTTAGTGTAATTTATTACTTTTACTTAATTGAATTGAATTTAATTTCTTCAAAACTAATGTTTACTTTAAGTTCAAGGATTGGAGTTTGAGATCATTGAAAGATAAACAAAAATATTCTTAATATTTAAGCACAAACTTCATTATCTCTAAGAATATTAATTATATAATATTTGAATTTTACATTTCCTATGAGCCTTAATCTTGGTCCGTTTGCAAATTCCAGAGCTCACATTTTTGAACTTTTCTAGCAATTAATAAAATTTTTTTAATTTAATGGTAATTGTTATCAATTTTATCTCTAGGTTTCAGTTCAAACGAAAATTCAATTTTTCTATTAAATTACTAAAAGAAAGAAAAATTGAAATCAAAGCAAAAGTTATTAATAGGAAAAGGCGTTAATAATTTCTTATCAAATGACCAGAATAAATTGCCAGCTGAGCCGAACCAATGTAATGGCAGTAATTTATTCACGATTAATTTGCTGATTAAATTTTTGAATATTAATTTCGGTATTGGTTTATAGTTTATTGATGGTTTCAGAGCCCATTTTGCCGAATCCTAATTTTTAAGATGTCCCCTCCTCTTCGAGACTTTTTGTTACTAGATCCGATTTGACCCGAAATTTATCTTGACTCTAACAAATGCTGATTAGATTTTGTCTTAAGTAGAAGACATCAGTAAATCCTTATATTAAAAGGGGTTACGAATTAAAGTTAATAGCAATGATGACATCAGTGATCAGTCAAACTCTTCTGCGAAACCATTTATTTGATTTAACAATTCATGACAAATAGATCGAGTAATTAGAATAGAAATGTTCGCAAAATCTTTTCAAATATTGTTTGATTTCAAGTTTAGTTTTTGCCAAGAAATCAAAATAAATAGGAAAGGGTCTAATTTAATCAATTGTTGGGCAATAAATTTAAGTAAAGCCATTGAAATGCATTTACATAATTAAACAATGGCTTCAAAGTATTCTCTCTTTTCTAACTGTGTCTAAAAACAGGCGATTTTTCAAACAGTCACCAAATCTCTGGTGAAATGTTTTTGTTTCTAAAACTGTTTGAAGTACTTATGAAATCAAATTTTCTATCTTTTGTTTGGGAAAACTGTTAACCAAAACAATAAAATGATAACAATTCAAATGAAAATACGAGAAGACTATGAAAATAATTCATTTTCTGTTATGATATGAATTATATTTGTATTTATTTCTCCAATCATTTTGTTTACTTAATTCGAGTGTATTTTATGCTAATTATAGCTTAACTCAAACAAAATTCACTCAAAAGTTAGAGGAATTAATTGCAAACATGTATTCCTCTATTGAAAGAATTGAACTAAAGTTTTACTGCAATGAAAACATTGATTAATTATTTTGAACAAAAATTTTGAATAATTATTTTGAGCATAGATTTAGAAAACGACTGAAAAAAGAGTGAAACAAATCTGTTTTCGTGATTCGCGTTCGAGATATGAATGACTAAAAATTATTTCCAAATAATTAATAATTAATTGTTTGCTATAATTTCTCAGAACAGGTCATTATTTATTCAAATACCTGTAAAAAATATTCATCATTTCCTATATTTAGTTCAGATGTCCTCAAGGGCAAGGGCAAATTGCCTCCTTTTAGTTAAAATTCAGAAAATGCATTGAGATCTCAAAGGAAAGAAACATTTGAATGGTTTCATGTTTTCAGGCACTTAATTAGGAATTTATTCGAAATTTTGCTGATTTAGACTCAAACTTCAAAGCTATTCATACTCTTAAACTGAAACACTGCTCATCCCTTAACTATTGAACCCCTCTTTGATTCATATGCAGAGACGACAAGACATGAAAATCAAATTATTCTTTTAATCGATTGACAGTTCGGCAAAAGTGGTGTTTGAAATATCGATAGCACTTAAATAATCAGAGCTTTTTCAACGCTACTTTGTTTAGCTAAAAGCTATATTGGTAATAATCTTTTTACTGGTATCAAAATAAATCAATATTGACATTGAAATGAGATTTTATTCTATTCAGGCATTGATTTAGACATTATGTAATAAATTGTGTAATCGTTTTGTCTTAAGGTTTGAATAATAATCACATGTTTTAGTCGACATTTATCTATCAATATTAAGATAACACAGCTTTACGGATATGAATATAAATTACTAATCATTTCATTAAATTGGTTTTAAGTGCTGCTCACTCGAGGGTAGAATTTTTGCCAACGTCATTTTTAATAATGCAGAAATAATTAGCCTTAATTATGAAATGAGCAATTAAGTATTTTGCAAATTAAACTCTCGATTCCTGTTGGTTGCTGTATCATTTAAATTTTCAAGGTAATTTATTTTTAATCTAGTAAAATTGTTGTTAATCCAAACTTATGTCTGTCTCTCCATGCTCTTTACAATTGAAGCAAAAAATTAACGAAACTTATTTTCCTTATTCCCAAACTAATGCTGTAATAAATAATGAGATTTCTTCTCATTTTGTGATTTTATTCATCTTTTCTGCTTTTTAAGTGTCAATCCATTAGAGAAGATTCATTGCCTGAGCACTGCTATCACAAAACAAGAGGTTAATTGAAAAATAAATGAACGGAATCAATTTATTTTAATACAAAAGCAAACAAAATCATAAGAAACGCGGAAAAAGATGTGAAGAGACACTTAAAATGAGTGTAAAATAAAAAAATGCATGTTTCTCAGAATTTGAATAAATAACAATAATTGCTTCAATGAAAACAGACAATAATCCGAAACAATTTTGTTTTCATGCATACAGTTATGAAAATTCATGAATCAGTGAATTATTTTACTCTGTGTTCTGTTTCGCTCATAATTTTATTTATTGAAAATAATGATCAAAAGGAATGTATGTTTCAGTTGAGCTGAAATTTGTTGTTATAATCAGCGAAAAAACTGCTGAAATTCAGATGAATACCAATTTTTTGATGTGTGGGCTCTCCGTAAGAACCAAACGGAAAGACATCTCTCAAAACTAATGAGCACTTATTTGCTTAATTCAGATAATGTTTGCCTAATATTCCAACGAACTGAGGGATGGGCCAAAGCTCACGGATGAGTACAATACTTGAAACAATTACCATAATAGCACTGATGAAAAAATATTGCACATATGGGAAAATATAGACAAGAATTATCATTTTCCTGTATTCCACTCATTGTCTTATAAATGAATTCATGATTCAAATGAATAAAAAGAATGTTTTCTTTCTCTGTTCTTAACAAATAATAATTACAGATATATTTGGTCCAAAAGTTTCTTCTTGTTATTATTTTTTCAAACTGAAAGTTCAAACTAAAGGTTCATTGAATTATTGAAATTATAGCGAAAAAAGTTGAGAATAAAAAAGCAATTAATTAGAGAAAAGATTTCTGATATGCCACTTTCAAGAGTAAGATCATCTTAAAATTGAATCTTTTCGCCACATTTTCATACGCATATCTGATATTAAGCCCAAAAATTTATTTGCTTTTAATGATAATTATTTTATAATTAAAGTGTTTTGTATTAAAGCGGAGGCGAAACGAAAGCAAGATTAGAATATCTTTCCTTAAACTCGAATTACCTTTCTTTCAAACCTATCGTTAGTCCAAACTTTAGGAAGTATTTCCTTCTAAGAGAAGCACTAAATGTTTTACAAGAATTTCGAAAAAATGTTAAAAACTATTGAAACTTATGTTTTCTTAAATGACTGATTTGATTACAATGTTTTGGTTTTTTTAGTCCATAAATTATAGCAACAACTCATTTGTCAGTTGAAAACAATATCTTATGTAAGACTTTGTTATCATATCCGAGGCTAATATCTCTCCATTTTTATTTTGCATGAAAAATTATGCAAAAGTTATTAAACTTGTTTTGCAATCGATAACAATGTTGTTTCTTTTTTCCTGAGCCCCAGTCGAGTGAGAGACAAAAAGGTTTGTTAGCGTTTTAATACACTTTCCTTTCATCAGATAATAGACAAAAATCTTAGATTTTTTCCACTTCCTTACTGAAATAAATATTAACATATTGTTGTCTGATAGCAAAGTCGAATACATTTATCTTAATATTAGAGTTAAGACAACATAAGTAGAGTTCATATAATAATCATTAATTAAAATCAAGTGATTTCTAATGAATTCTGATTTGACTGTAATCAAGAGTAAAATTATATGCAGAAAAAAATGATATATTTTAAATTCTCATCAATAATTATATTACCATAAGATGAATGTTTTATGTGTGCATTCATTACACGAAAAAGGCATTTAATTTTCAAGTGAAACACAAATTCTCGTGAGTTTAACATTTCATAGCATTTCTTCACTAAACATCCACCAAATCATTCATTTCTCTGTCAATAAAATTACCGTCTCTTCAATGAATCAGACATTTATTTCTATCCTAAATCGCAAACTAAAGTCCATGAATAGAAAAGATATTGGTTATGGCCTGAGTAATAACTAGCATAATAATTAATATATTAAGTATTTTCCGGGCAGTTTTCCAGTTTTTCAAATTAAGATAAGCAAGGAAGAATCTTTTGGAAAATGTAAATGAATAAAATAAAATAAAATAAATTTAGAATGCCTATAGCCAATGCTAAATTGTCGAATATTAATGAGCTTGCGCATCACTTGATTAAATGAATATGAAACGTGAATTTTCATGTGAATTATGATTTCTGGAGCAAAGACTTTGAATGGTTTTATTTGATTTGATTTTATTGATTGCATCGCTTGACTTATGTATCGCTTTGTAATAAATTTATTGATTTCGGAACTCTATTATTACGAATGAATGGACAGTCAATGTTATGAACGCATCAGAAAATATGTTCCCCTCATCTACCCGTCCAATGGAGTCACCATTCAATGTGACATAACTTTATGCTGTGTGTGACTGATCTCAATGTTTTGACTGAAAAACTAAAAGAAAAATAGTATTTTATTGTTGACTGAAATTGCCTTATATTCTAAGAAATGCTATCAAATTTTATTTTGGAAAACATGAAAGACTAATGAATTAGTTTTCAAATGAAAAACTTCATTCATTAAAAAAATTATGACCATGGCAATGGGATGGGTTGAAAATAATAACTTGTAACCATGATGTTCATAAATTATGACTGAAAATAAACCTTTTAAGTAATCTAATTACTTCGAGTAAAGCTTCTGAATCATTTAAAATATGATGATTAGCCTCCCTGTGACCATCTCTGTATATTTGACAAGCGTACAAAAAACTACCGAATTCAGCACAAAAAAAAAGCTTTTTCTGAATTAAAACTTCCACTCATTTGTAATATTTTACGTTTCGTTTCAGATAAGAATTGCAAATATTTATCAACGAAAGTGACGATAAGGACAGGAACTGAAAGACAAAGGAAGAGCTAATAGAAACGGCCGTTCAATTGATAGCCGAAGAGAGAAAAATCATTGAACTTTGAATGACATGTTATTATGAAAGCGATTAATAAATATCTATTGTAATAATCAATTGCCGGTAACCTTTCCCTATCAGCGCCCAGGCAAACAGAACAGCACCGATAGGCAATGTATACATTAAGACCTACACGTTCTCTGCCATCACTGGTTTCAGTCAAATCCAATTCAACGGTTTATCTGTTAAACAAACATAACTCTAATAACAATTCACTGATCCGTTTAAGACACCAACTATTGATACCAAGAAGAATGATTGCAAAACTCTTACAGGTTTGTGAACTCACGTCATAAATAAGTTAATCTATATTTTCTGCATGCGTTACAACATTTAACACAAATGACCAAGAGCTATCGTCAATCAATGCACATTTATTAGAATATTCTTAACAATTTCTTAAATTCCGGAAACATTTTTTATCTCATTTTTACCTTGCTTAAATGCACTAAATTTGCAAGATAAGCTTTCTAAATTGTTTACTGAGTGAAATAATCTTGCTATCTTGAAAATTGAGTCCTCACGAAGAGAAAAGCCTTCGATCAACAGATAATTGTAAATAAAAACTTTGAAAATTCTATTGAAAGTTGTTGTATTTTCCTGATTCATTCAATCTGGAAATGAGCCTGATCACAGATAAATACAGAGTGATTGATCAAAACCTTTCCAATATCTACAAAATGTATCCGAAGATAAATATTTGTGAACTTTAATTGAGTGAAAATTTATGGGCTATTGTTTGATCCGAACAATGATTACCAGAGAGTTAGCAAAACAACACAAAATGGGAAGTATTTGTGAGTAACTCATATGAGTCACAATCGTTTGGCTCTCTTTTAGTTTATTTTGGTTGACAATAGTCTGAGCGCTAGTCTATTGCACTGACCATTACTAGTATCGGCGGCCCATAAAAGAACTGTGCACTCATTTACCAAAAATCCTGTGCACATACTGAGAGTCAGTCATTCCTCCCAATCCTCCTATTGAGAGAGTGATCCCCCGACTCGATGCACATCCGACACACTCTGGCGTTAGTCATTAGAGTCAAAGGCAGAGTGAAAGGGCCTAAAAACAGAGGAACCGATGAATAGCACATCTACTTAACTAAAGTGTGTTTCGTCTCTAATATTATTATAATCCGAATTATACATCATATGTGGCTGTGCTGTGCTCTCAGCATAATATGTGGCCACAAAATTTGATTAATTACGGGGACAGACATAGTCAACGGTATTACTAATATGTTGTTGTCATGTGTTATGCCGTTTGTATCGGTTTGTCGTTTATTAAAATAGTCTATAATTTTGAAGAGTCGAGCCGTCAGTTTCCATATAATCTGCAATCAATTTATCTTAAAAACCACTTAACTATCAAAACCAATGTCTGACGTGAAAGGCTTTTAGGCGCTCCTAAACAACCATTCATTTACATATCAATGTCTTTCCCGCAATGGAAGGATAGGGCTTTTGATGAATCAAATTCCATATATATTGGCAATTGATTATGTCAACCTTAAGTCATCACCAAGCTCATTAATTTGTTATTCTTCATATTTGGTCGTAAATATTTACTTGAGTTTCCTGATGTTTTTTTGCATCAAATGTCAATAATCTTGTCAAAATTAAAGAAGATGATTCAAAGAGCACTATTCCATGCTACACTGGCAATACTTATATTTGAACCGTCTTGATCTTATTAGCAAAATTGAATTTACTAATATTAAATCTTAATAACAGGATCAGTTTGCAAATTAGGAAAAGCAAGATAAACTTATAAAAATAACTGAATTACTAGAGAAAACAATCAAATGATTAAATTACCGAAAATTATATTAAATTCTAGATTTATATCGGAATAGAACTTTGAAATGAAAAGTTTAGATGAATTTGATAATCAGTTCACACATTCCAGGAGTAGAAATCCAAGTTATGATTACTTTTGGGACTTAAACACTATTAATAAAGTGTTGAATAAACAGGAAATTCGCTTCAAATATGAAATAATTATAATTAACGGGAAAATTGAATTATTATTAAGCAGTAGATGAGTCGAAAAGTGCTCTGGGAATCGATTCTGACTCCAGTCATACACAATATTCCAGTTTTCATTACTAACTGTTGATAGCCTGAAGTTTTGATAGCCTTTTCACACAAATCACTCAGAATTAACTCATTTCGTTGTTAGTCATAACCGGTGTCTCATCTCTAATGCATTTGCATAACAAATAGCCCCCGAAATAAAAGTTTAGAACCAATACCCCTACTCCTCGTGTAACATTTGTGGGATTTATTAGTGTTCCCCATCAATGGTCAGTGCAATACGATTTGTAATTCGTATTTCAAACCCAATTTTTTTGGTCCATTGGGTCCGACACTGAGTTCATTGAGCTTTTGTAGGGAATAACTATAAAAATGTTTAGATATTTAGGCGAATAAATGGAGAAAACATTAGTCGAAAGTCTCGGCTCTGACTTTCATAATACAGTCGCAAAATATTTTGGTTGTGAAGTCATACCACTTATAGTATTGAAGAGAGAAACCCCTCCGGAACTGATTGACAGTTGAAGCTATTGGAGACCGAGATTGATCTCTGGGTCCCAATTCTCAACGGTATGACCACAAACACTGAAATCAGAGACATTTGTGACACAAAACAGTTAATAATATGGCAAACATTTTTCAAGTGTCAAAAATTTGTGTCCAAACATATTTGCTTTACTTTTTTAAATGTCAAAAGTGTGTAAACCTTATGTCACTCAAAAGCCAACTGTCCTTTTGGAGAGCCTACAAAAATATGTTGACATTATCCAAAAGCTATAATCAGTGACGCACTGGTATTCTGAGGGGGTCTTGACTGACATATCCTCTCATTTACCATTATTCGTGAACATAATAGACAGACCAAGCTTAGAATTGTTAATATTTAAATACTTAAATCTGCTGATTTCACATTGAAATATGTTTTGTCAATCATCATGGCGAATTGCTTAACAAACAAGGAAATGTTTTTTACATTATTTAATTCTTTTGGTTTCAAATTTCATTTAATTGAAAAATATGGGAAATGTTGTCAAAAAGAGTATTAAACAAATTGTGAGCAAAATATGTTTTATTTTTTGAAGTCAAATGCAATGAAAGAATAAGTTTAGACATCCGTTAGGTTTGGGTTTTCGCTATTAATTGTATGGAAAGAAACATATCATGAGAACAGATGAACAGAAAATAGAAAACAGATATTACTTTCTGATACGATTGTCAGCACAACCATTAAAGGAATGACCGAAAAAATATATCAGAAGAAAATATCAGACCAAAGAAATAAAGAGTCGGAAGAAGAAGAAGAATCAGAAGAAGAATACTATGATTTGTGTGTTTTGTGTTCAGTTTTGGCCAACAAATAGACCGCAAGTTTTGACGGCATTGCAAACAGAGATAATAGAAAACGACATTCAATGCTATATTGGATTTCTCTACTCGTAGTCCATATCTGAAAATAATATAATAAACCATTAGATGATTGGGGAAAATACGAGTTAAGAATTTTGTTTTCAATCAGAAACTGGTGACCACTGACCAGAGACTACCCACGAGATATCCAACAACCTGTTTTAAAACTAAAGTTATTGCATAAAATATATTTTCATTACATGCTAGCTTCAATTTAATGAATGCATTAATTTAAGATGAAATCAATTTGCAAAAACATAAACTGACAACGATCAGGGAAAAGTTTAATTGAATATTATCAAAAGTGTTTAGGCTAATTTTAAACAATAGCTATCTCAAAAATATTTACATTTAAAATTGTCAAGACAATATATTCTTAAAGACTAATGAAATATGTTTTTATATGCCTGTCCTTACAAATACGGGGCTCTCATTGCTGGTCATCATTCAAAATGAGATTATGAAGAATTATAAGTATTGACGACTCAGAAAATTTTAAACCATTTATACGCATATTTTAGTCTATTATTTGATCATAAGTTACATTTGGATTAATCTTATTCTTTCAATCTTTTTGTCTTTCAGTTCTTATTTTTGGTCATTCTTATGGTCACAGTTATCATAAATGTATTGTTTATTATCGACACAACACAGAGAATAAGAGGAGAACCAAATACTGACGGTTTGATTAATTGCTTTCCAACTATTTAATGGAAATACGAATTGATTTCTGTTTTTGGATATTAGATACAAAGACCTCGGATGAGGAGAGACCTAATAGTCTTAAATTACAGGAAAGTCATCCAAAGACTTTAAACTTGGAAGTCCTGTCCAGTCAGTCAAGACTTACCGTTACTGTCGACGGTGCGACTGTAAGACTCGATTCTATTGATCTGATTTAAAATAAATTAAAATTTTATGATTTTGTTTCTTTTAGATATTGGATGACTCGGATGAGGGGAAGGGTAGGGGCATACATGTGTTGGTATTGCATCAGTCGACCGGTTCAGTGATGGCTCAGCGACTGTTCGATACGTATTCGCCTCATGAGGACGAAGCCATGTCTTTGTTTGTAAATATGGTGACCGACGGAAGGATTATAATTATGGCCATCAAAGACGAGGGAACTTTTCAGATGAAACAGTCGGCCAGAGATGTGTTGAAGAGGTTGGGCTCTAAGAGGTTCGCACAGATCGGGTGGAGAGATATGTGGGCAATGGCTTCACAGAAGGGACAACAGATGTATGGCGAGAGTTACTCAAAGTCGCCGGAATTCAACAGTTGGGGCGCACCGGTTGTGCTTCGGGTAGAAATACCTCTGAGTCCATACGCGGAGAGTGAGTGCGGTTCTTGGAATGAAGACAATGAGGAGAATCAGCGCCGGAAGAGTTTCTGTTCGCATATCGAGGGATATGGCAGTGTCTGCAGCTGTTCAGAAGCCGCACCACTGAGTTTTCCATTGACAGTGAACTGGTCGGACCCGATCTCATCGGTTCCGGTGGCTATTGTGGCCTCCAATCGACCGCATTATTTGTATCGAAT
>JAQIWP010001983.1:0-12535 GCA_034695525.1 Euzetes globulus
TCTCTCTCTCTCTCTCTCTCTCTCTCTCTCTCTCCCTCTCTCTCTCTCTCGCTCTCTCTCTCGCTCTCTCGATATTAAGAATTTGATATTCTTTTGTGGTTTAAGTCATATTCATTTGAATGACAGAAATAATACTTAAAAAGTCGATTTGAAATAAATAAAAATCCTTTTTCTTTGAATGTATTTTATTTTTGTCAAAAAGCACTTCGAAGTGAATCGAATGGAAACATTCGTCGATCGTGTCATCAGTTTATCCATTGATCATTTTGAAGACAATTGAGGCGCAATACTATATCCATATTTCCGATCTTTAGTTGTACTGTTTGTTCGCCTCATTTAAGCCATTCTCTGTCCTTATCGTCAGCACATCTTCGCATCGTTTGTATAAGACATTTGAGATTTTTGTACTTTGTAGTCAGTAGTTGTCCTATTCTTGTGTGCCATCCCTACCAGTGTCTGAAATTTGCTCAGTTTTGTTGACCATATATTCATCTCTATTGAGGCGAATGGCTTTCAATCTGTTTTAATATCGAATCCGTTCGGCAAAAATCTTCTGAATTAGTGTTTAGATTAATGTATTGGTCGAACAACAGGACTGCCATTCCTTAAATGTGGTCAGAATCGCACTAATGATTTGAAAGCAATTTTAAACAAACATCAATTCAATATCCAACAAGTAATAGCCAAGGTCCTTCAATGAAAAGAATATGACCTGACGACCTGTTAAATTTGGCTTTGGTAAATAGTTGCTAACTCAGAATATTCTACCAACTGATATATTACGAAACCAAGAATATTCTGGTCCTTATGCTTAGGGGGAAGAGTAGTTAAGCGGAACCCACTTGGCTTTTACTGAATGCTTTGCTTATTTGTGTTGATTGTAGTCCTTTTGGCAAACAATAGTGGAAGCATTTGAAATAAAAAAGAGCTAATTCTAAGTACAATTGACAGGTTCTCATTGGCAATACAAAAGCAAATGCATTATCAAATTGAATACATTCCTCAGCCATTCAACTAATGTCTTGTTGTTCTTAACTCTCCTTAACTGTTATTCTGAACAGCATTTCCTGAATTTTGTTTTACATTTAATTTGATCGCAACTCTTAAAACAATAATCATTTTATAAACAATTTGTTTGAATGCATTTTTTCCATTAAAATAAATCATTGAATGAGTTCTGACTGCAACTAATTCTCTGCTTAATTATAATAATTGAAATACATTTAAAAATAAACTCCACTTAAATCAGTGATTATTTTCAATGCACTTTTGATTTCTACAATTGCTTCTTTAAGAGCCTTACCAAGTAAGTCTTTAAGTATTCTAAAATTATCAGCTTAAATTGATTTAGTTTTATAGAAACCCAAATTTTTATATAGATTTGAATCGGTTTGAAAGAAACCCATTTTCTAATCAATTTTGATTTACTTGGAGTTATCATAAGATGATATAACAGTCTGTTCGATGGATTCGTCCAATTATTCTGTTCTTATCTTTTGTGCTCGTTTTCAAAAATTGTGTTTAAAATACAGTATTCTAAGCCATGGCTGTGCAGATGCTGAGCGATAGAATGTGTTCTCAAGTCTTAACACAAATACATTAATGGAATGTAAGGGAAGTTGAGATATAATTTAGTGGATGTTTCCAACGCTGCAAACGCTCTTCAAATCGGTCTCCACTAGAGTTGGCCAAATACAACAAATCTTTTCATTTTGAGAAACTTTGTAGAAACTTTCTCGAGAAACTTTCTTTAAATGGTTTTTCTATGGTCGGCCCGTGTATTTCAAAGGGAAAATATTCTAATATTTTTTTCATGATCTCCATGTACAATTACTTATGGCAACAAAACAATTGTCACTATTGGAATTAAAGCTTAATCAAATGAGGATAATTTTAAATTTGATATAAATATTCTAGTTATGAATGATTTAATCAATTTGTTAATATTTCAGTCATCTTAAATTAAAAAGGACCAATTATTAATAAGTGTTATGGGAATGCAAATTGAAAAAATATTAGAGAATTTATTTATGATAACAAATTACATGTCAATGATTGACGTTTTAACTTTTTTATTTACAAAACCTTAAAGCTAATTAGACCTAGATAAAGGATTCAAGCCTTTAATTTTGTTCTGGTATTCGCCAATTATAGCAACTTCACCATGATTTTACATAACGTCGCACTTAAACCTTTTACATACTTTATGAATTATCGTATGTTAGGAAATAATAAGTTTTCATCTTAATTGACCTTTATGTTTCAAATGGATTTTTATTGCATTTGTTGGAGTAGCTAATAAATTCTATTTTTTGAGCCAGAAATTTTGTCATGAAAAATTTTCTAGAAAGTTTCTCGAGGAAGTTTCTAGAAATTCTTTTTAATGCCAACTCTAGTCTCCACTTAGATGTGTCTCAAACACAACTGATAGTCACAAATGAAGATCAAACTTATTCTGTGCACAAACTGTTTTCTTGGTTAAAGGACTGGTGCAGAGCAAGAGGATTCCTTGCAATTCAAGAATAGGTTTGGCTCTCCTTCTGAGTGAGTGTCTGTTCGCTAAATAATGTGGGTTTGAGTGCATCCAAACTGATATAGTATTGCATTGACTTAAGTTATGCTTTTATTTACTGAATTTCGAGCAAAAATGCGATCTCAAAGTGTCTTATTTTGTTTGATACTAATGTATTGTTCACTTTAACCACTTTGTATGTGCGACCCTTTTCTCTGGCAGTGCTCCCATCTTAAGTCATACGATACTCTCTTCCTTATTATTAATGCATTCAAATAGCTTTTATAGAATACGTCCCAAAAGTTTCGTTTTTATTACAATTTTATGCATTTCTATCGAAAAGAATGACAGAAAAGAAAAACAAAACTCGATTTTTATTCTTATTTCCCACAAAGAATTGACCAAAAGAAGAACTGCTCGTATAATTGAAAAATATTTATTGCATGCAAGCGATCAGTCTTGCAGTTCACTTGACGTCTGATTCGCTTAACTCATTTCAGACTATTTTTTAGTGTTTGGCAAACGATAAATAAGTCATACATTCCTTTTGATGCATTTTATTCCCACTTGTGATTAAGTCATACATTCAAACCATCTAAGCGCCCACCAATCAGCCGGCCCTGTCTACTAGCACAAATGCCGAGTGCTCTGTCCCTCGCAAACAACAACTTCTGAATTGTCTTCAATTGTTCAATGCATTGTCTTTTCTTCTGATAAATGATAGTCGAACCGAATGTACGGTAATAGCAGTGAATCGGTTGATGAGTTTTAGTCGACTAAATACAGTAAACATTATTTTTTTAAATAACAACACAATTCTTTTCCGCAGAAAAAGTTAAACAAACTTTTCTTAAACTTTTCATTCAAATGGATTTCTTGTCAAATGAATTGCGAATCAAAGCTCCGATAATTAAAAATATTTTGCAAACTTTTCTTCGAAACTTCTACTCATTAGAGAAAATTCAATGCCTTTTCTCTTTAAATCTTTTTTTGCGATTCTAATTAAATCTAATCCATCACTCGTTTTACATAAATTAATTGTAAAGAATTAAGTGATGCCATTCTTTTGTCTAAAATAATCAAGTTTTCCGTCAAATCGATTGTTGCTTTTTTCATTCGGCTCCTTCTCTAAGACTTGTGCGCTGCTTTTCTTTTCTGATTACTTTATTTAAGGGCCGATTGTTTACTTATAAGCTATAAGTCAGGGATTGCCAAAGTGCCCGACATCAGATGTTGGTAAAATCTTCCCTGTACTTTCGACAAAAAATTCAACAAAAAATTAACCGAAATCAAGGGTTTAGAAGATGAGAGGTAATTCTTTCAAAAAAAGTTTGTTGAGTTGTTTTTTGGTATTAAACTCTCAAAATTTTCAAATATTTGAGTCGAACGGAAAAAAGTGAACTGATTGAGTTCGGAAAACATGGTTCATATGGGTATCCCTGATATAAGCTTGGATGTGTTCTGTAGTACATCACAATTATATACATTGTATTTGAACGAATCAACGACTTTGGAAAAAGTAATTTTGAATAATTTTGTCGAAAAGCCCTCATTAATGGTATGGCTTTATCTTAATTCTTAAATTATTCAATTTTCAGGACATTCTTAATGATATAGTTTAAGACATCCGTTCCCATCGGACATCTATTTTACGATTAATTATTTGCATTTGAAGCCATTAAATGAAGTCAAGACCACTATTCTATCATTAGTCGAGAATATCAACCATTTCTTGTTTGCTCAGAGAATAACCAAAATATCATTAATTCTGGTGTTTATCAAATATGATTACAAAAATATTGACTCTTGCAAATCATTATTCATGAAAATCAAATGAATAATTTTGAAAACTCTTTAATTAATATATGAAATATAATAAATGTACAAATTTGGGCATTTCCTGCTTCTATCCAAATAATGAAGATTTCAAATTTAAATAAAATGGAACAAAAGGATCCATTTGAATTCAATTCAACTGAAATTCTATAAAACCCGATTTACAAACCAAATAGTCTGA
This sequence comes from Euzetes globulus, assembly GCA_034695525.1. NCBI lineage: Eukaryota > Metazoa > Arthropoda > Arachnida > Sarcoptiformes > Euzetidae > Euzetes > Euzetes globulus. Next base: position 4,530 of record JAQIWP010001983.1, read on the forward strand.
AAATAATCTTTAAGTGATCTGACATCAAACTTTATTGCAAGAATGTATAATTTGAGTAAATTTTCTTTATTTATCTTATCATCTTAGTTTGGAAATGATTGCAACTTATTCAAAAAGTATCAAGCTAGAATTCTTCCTTCATTTTGATTTATAATTGAGCATAAATTTTGAAATATGTTTCAAAATGAGTTTTCAAATATATTCTGATTTATTATCACTTTAGATAGCATTCAAATTAAAGAATTTTTAAAGCCTTTGAAAATTTTTAGAAAAATTCTTATCACTTATTATTTTTCACATTAGAGTCAGCTTTTAATGTGAAAAATATTATTTAAAAGTTTAAAAAGAGAATGATTTCAAAAATGTCTCATTCATTTCTTTTTGTGATAAGTAAAGAAATATTAATATTAGGAGAAATAAATGATAAAATCCATGAGATATTGAAAATGTATGCAAACGTATATCAATATATTTTATGACCAAATAAATCTATTTTTCGGAATAGAATTCATTACAGATTTTGTTGATTTCGACACTGACTGCGGTTTTCTCATAAATTTTGAACCGAAAAACTTAGATCTGATGTATATTTCCATAGAAATAATAGACAAGAAAAATAATAATAATGTAATGCATAATGAATTGAGAGCCTGTATTATAGCACAAAAGGCGAACACAAAACACAGAATTGTGTCTTTCGCTTATGTCACACAAAATGATAGCTTCAATGGCAGAACCAGACCAACAAAGAAAGGTCTGCGACTACGGATCCCTTTTGTCTGTTTTCTCCTAGTTTTTGATATTGCATTACAAACACATTATATCGAAAGTAATGGCAAAACACTAACAATAATGTTATTATAAGCTATTATTTATATGATAAATATCAGAGCGACACATATTCTGCAAAACGTTGATGTAAGACAAGCGATGACAGGCCATCGCACACACATCACATAAAAACAGCATCAGTGTAGACACCGCCCTATTATACACACACAGCCATCCCATTATATTCATCGATATCCCTATTCTTGAAATCATTTCTTTTTGTTGACTTTTAATTTTTGATGCAAAGCATAGACGAAGAAAATTATTGTCAAATCAGGAATTGATTGAAAGAAAAATATTATCTATTCATTTATACAAATCTTATGAACCAGAATCAAGCTTCATTTCAGCCCATGGTTGTTATCATATCGAGTTTCTCATCGCTCACACATTGGTTGCAATTGAGTAGAAAAATACAGTGGATCTCAAATATTATATTTCTTGAAAAATCAATCTTTTTGTGTGAGAATATGTGATGAATATGTCGTATAAATAATAATAATCGGAAAAAGTCTCCATTTCTCAGTCATAGACAGATTCTAATATTTATTTTATTATTCAAAATAATTGATTAACTTTTTGATAAATGATAGCCTTTTTGGGATTTATATTCTGTAGTAATTAGTAGTCATTATCGATAGATTAGCCCAATTGAGAGCATTGGTTAACCCTTAGAAAAAAGTATCTGTTCTCTAGTGTCAACTCTTATCATATGATTGACCGAAAAGCATGTCTTGTGTCTTATATCTGTGAGCATTAGTCTGTCTGTTCATCAAATCACGTGAAGGAGATATTCAAACACTAATCTCGTGAATCGAATGGAGCGCTTATTTCAGTCGTTTATTCATTTTGAGTCAATCAGAGACCAGTCATACGCTATGGTATGACTGACTGGCACTCAATACTTAACTCATTGAGTTTGGGTTCAATCCGACAATAATTCTTGTGATCGATGCCGTTATGGCGTTAAGCTTTGCATTCAACTGACCGAACAGTTGAGAAGAGCTCAGCCTTACTTCATAGGCGTCGTTACATTGATTGATTAGCATCGGATACGACAAACTTTTTGGAACGCTATACAAGTCGTATGGCTATTCAGAATACAACACTTCACAGACAGTACAGAATATGTCCCACTATTCAGACTAAAAATTCTTCTTCACTTTAATTCTATGCTTCTTATTCTTCGGCTCACAGTTTCTCAGAACAGACAGTTGCAAGTTCAAGCACAAGATGCAAGTTCTCGACCAAAACTGACTTTTCTAAAGCTGGTGCCAGCCCTCAACCCGGAGCTCTATTGAAGAATTCACTCAAACATTCATTCATTCATTCCATTCATTTCTTTGAGTTTCTTTGACAAAAAACAATGGTTAATTTTTTCATATATCAGTAGTATCTCATACCACTGGAGTCTCCTAATGTCTGTGTGGTATGTGCTCTATATGACAATCCTAAAGGATTTGTGTCTTCCGTTAGTAATATATTAGTTCACCTGAATGTGAACAGAAATTATTTGGACGATCCGTTAATTCTCTTTTGCAAAGAAATTTCCCAAAAATATCAATTTATCATTTGTGGGCTCAAAGGATACTCCACTTGAATACAAGAAATTAAACGACAACAGAATAACTGGAATAAAATCTGCGCTCAAAAGAAATTTAAGTCTTATTTTCTGATTCTTTGGGAAAATACAAATTTCTATCGAAAGTAAAATAAAAAACGCTTCAAATACAAGACGTGAGCCGAGGATCACAACTGAGGATCAATGTGTGGGCACTGTTTGGACACCAGAGAGATGACGTGCACGCATACAAACGACAATAAAAAGAGATGACCTTTTCTCGAGTTGTCATTCTTATGACTCTTATGACAGATATTCCCGAAGAGTAAGGAAAAGAATTGGAGAATCAATAGGTTTGACAATTGCTAGTGTTCCTGATGAGTCGCTCAAATGTAATTGAGAACCAACTGGACGGCTATAGGATCGACACATCAGGGATTGGGATTTAGCATAACTTGTGAGCAAAAGTCAAAACACACATTCAATAAATGTTATTGTAATCACATTTCCTCTTCTCACTGATGGCTCTCATCAACGATGAGCACAGAATTGACTTCATCTTAGATTTTGTCGTCAAACTCAGAGCCAACTTATTCTTCATTCAAATAAGTTTCGCTCGAATTCTTACATTCATTTATATGAAGAATTCAGAGATTAATTTCTGGTTTGAAGAAATCATTTTTCAAGAGATTGAATGCTTTTTCATTCTTCAAACTGAGTCATCAGCTTTTGATGATATGTTCGCCAAACTTTTTTTATTAGTTTCTTAGAGGGAAGAGTCAAAAGGCAGTCAAAAATGGAGAGAATATTAAGAATTCTGGTCTTTATTGAGTCGTCTTAAGGAATATATTTTTTGATTAAAAACGATATAAAGGGATGTGATATCTGTCTGTCTATCCTGTGATTCTTATCTGATTGTAATCCAAGTCTTTTACGAAACTTTTTATTTTTTGTAAATCTTTTGGACTGTTATTTGAGTGAAAAGAAGTCACACATATGGTAGGGAACAGTTGATCGCATTTTTTCAATGTATTACAATATTATTACATTAAAGGATTGAAAATCTTTTGTCGACTTATTTCCCCAGAATTCTGCTCAAATAGAGTGGTGTTCCTGAAGTTGCCAGTGCTGTGTATGGCCTTCATTTCAACGAATTGTTTAAGTGTATAATTTTATAGACAGAATAATATGTATCGATTGCTATGTTGTCCAAAACCCTATAATAAATCTTCGATAATCTAAGTAAAAGCTGAACAGTCTTTGCATCGCTATTGATGTGCTGTTCTCGTGAGTCAGTGAGAGAGGGAGGGAGAGGAAGGGAGAAAGAGAGGTAAAGAGAGAGGGAGGGAGAGGGGGAGAGAGAGAGAAAGTCAAATTATATTGAGTTAGAAAAATATGTGATATTTAAGGTTTTCTTAAAGACTTTGGAATGAAATGATAAAAACTAAGGAAATAATCAAAATCTTCAGAAAATTAATAATTTACTACACTATTGGCAAAAGAATAATAATTATTATAACACTTAAAATAATTCTGTTCTCATTTAAAGTTCAATTTATTTAATTAAAAATGAATTCACTTTTAAATTATTTCAGAATTTGTGATAATATTTCACAAAATATTAAATTAAAAATAAAATCGTTTTATGTTTTCGACGATTATTTAAAGTTTAAAAATATTTTATTGGTAACAGCAGAAGACAAAGTTTACGGGTCAGGACAGAATAGTTGTGGTGTGCTGGCGGTTGGCCATAAAAATGAAGTGAAAGAATACACTGAAGTCAAAGAGTTGTCAAACCAGACAATCAGTGACTTCTATGGCGGAAATTCTTTGCATATTTGGGCAAAGAATGATAAGAATGAACTATTTGTTTGGGGAGTTATCTCGGATATAACAACAAAAGAGTATCAAGATCAAGTCGATCCATCGAAACCAGTTAAATTCAACTGTTTTACCGAAGCAATTGAAAACATTTGTTGTGGTTATGATTACATTTTGATTTTATCATCCAATGGATTGCTGTACGGATGGGGCGATAATTCCTATAAGCAGTTGGGCTTAAATAAGGATAATTTTATTAGCAAACCTATCAAGTTAAATGTGATTGGCCAAGATCGAAAATTCAAATATATTTATTGTCATGATCACACATCGTTTGGAATAACAACAAATGACCAGGTATACTTTTGGGGCTTCAACAATTACGCCAGGTTCTCAGAAAAAGTAAAACAGAGTGTTTATGTGCCAAGGGAAATTAACTTATTAAATGTTGAGATGATATGCTCAAGTTTACATAGCTGTTATTTTCTCACAGAAGATGGATCAATTTACTTATTTGGCAAATGTGATCAAGATGAAGATGATTATTATATTTTGCCAACCAGGATAACTAGTCCAATGTTAAATATATTTAATATATATGGTAATAACTCGACCAACAAAATCATTTGTGGTGATTCAGAAAATTCATTTCATCTTGTTGAATTTAGCAAGATAATTGAAATTGATGATAAATATGAATCAATTCTTGAGGCACATTCCAGGCAATTAGGAATTACTCCACAAACTGTTCACATTTCAAATAACAGTTTAGAAATAATTTCACCAGGTCAGTAATTTTTAATATCAAATAGTTATTAGAACTTTCAGTTTTTTTTTAGAAATCATAAACAAGGTGAACACTCGTGCAGTAGCGAGAGTTTTACCAAGTAAACAAGAAAGCACTACCCAAACCACTCTTAATTTTGAATCAAAGGACCTGGAGCTAGTGGAACATAAGCAAAATATTCAAATGTTAAATGATAAGATCAAATCATACGAGGAATTATTTAAAGAGAATGAGCTTGTTCATAGTCAACAGAAAAAATTACTGGAATGTATGACTGAAAGTTTGAACAAGGCAGAAGAGAAGGCCATCCATTTTGAGAAAAAGGTTTAATTTTAATTATGTTTTATGAAATTCATTATGTAAAATAATCCTGGCATTATAATAAGTGTACCAATATGGAGGACGAAATGAGCATGCACAATAGTAAATGGGAGCAATCATATAAGGAGCTATTTCAAGAAAATGAGCTTGCCAATTGCGAACACATAAAATTCATAGAAGATTTGACAGAACGGTTCAATAATACAGAGGACAAAATCTTGGACTTCAAGAAAATGGTATTATTTGAATAAATGAAATTAATTTAAAAATATAATCTTGTCATTATATAATATAATCTAATATTTAAGAACACAAAATTAGAAGAGGATTTAAGTGAACAGAAAATTATATGCGACCAAGCTCAGAATGAAAATTCGGCTTTGAAGGAAAGACTTCAGGCACTTGAAGTGAATAATCAAAAATTAAGATCAATTGAGAGAAGAGCAGAGGAGAAGGTCTTCAATTTAGAGAAGAAGGTTTTTATTTTTATCCAGCAGAGATTTGTTCAAAAAATTAAACTTAGCAATTTTTTAGATTATAGACTTAAAGGAGGAAATAACCAACATTAAAATTGAATTAAGGAATGCCCTCGAAGAAAATTCGGTTCTTAACGAGAGATTACATACTTATAAAGAAAACAAACAAAGATCAAGTTTATTTGAGAAGAAAATTGTGCTCACCTCATTCATATTAATTGCTGGCTTTTGTTTGTACCGATTCTTCAATTGATTGACTTTAAATCAAAAATATAATTATTTGGCATTTGTTTAAGTAAAATAACAGCAAAAATATTTTTATTCAGTCGGTCGATACATTTGTCAATTATATCGGAAGACAATATTTCAACTAAAGTCGATCACAACTTGTAAATTGTCACCATGATCACAATAAAATTATTAGAAATTATGATTGAAAAATTTATTATCATTTGTTAAAGATAAAAATCAATTAATATATTACTTGGCACATTTTTCCAGATATAACAAAATAATTTGTACACTGAATGTGATAACAAGAGATTTTATCTAACATAAAATCAGTAATAAAAGGCAAGATAATAATTGATTATATTTTTATATAATGAGCTAAACTTTTTTGAATAATAAAAAAATAAATTGTAAATATTTGAACTTATCTAAAGTTGTATATCATATGACATTTAGTAAAAGTTGTAAAAATCAATATGCGTTAGCATTGAACGTCTTAAATATATCGGTCGCACCCATTTCCCCCAAATAATCAGTATTATTGTTCAAAAAATAAAATAAATTTTATTATTTTAGTGATTTTTATTTTAAAATTTCAGAAAAAACTGCTGAGATCAATTTGCAACTAGAAAATTATGAAAAGGTTTCTTGCTCTAGCTCTAAATAATGGCTCAAACATTGAGTCGAACAGTTATTATGTTTAAGTATGAGACAGGAGGAAACCACTTTTCATTAGAGTTGAAATATTTTAATTATATTTTATATTTTGAATTTTTACTTAATTTGTTTAGTAGTAGTTTCATAAATTTTGATTTTCCTTGCTCAATTTATTTTAACAATACTGAAAACTATCAAAGCAATCTATAATATTTTTAAATGTTATTAAAGATCACAAAAATAAATTCAAAGTAATTGTAAATTAAACAAATTGACCAGATCTAGAAATTATATTCTCAACATTTATTTAAAGCAATCCACCTTGACTAATCAGAGCTTAAATTTTATTTGAATATTTTTTCAGATTTAAAAACTGTAAAACAAAATTATTGATTGTTTTCATTTACATTTTGCCTTCGCAAAACAGATACAGAACAAGTAAGTTATAACTTAGTTTACAGTTTCGAGCGCTTACACGCATCTTATCATTTACTTTATTCAAAAAATTTAAGGAATTTTTATTTTTTAATGAAAACAACAAATAATTTTCTAACGATACTTAAATACCCTAAAGTCCCACCTATAACCCACACCCGCGTATAACCCGCAGCCTGAAAAATATGGCTATTTTATAAACTTTTAGTATCAACAGATAGCCCGCACCCCGCGTATAACCGGCATATGTAAATGATTAATAGCGTAACAGTATTAAACATCCAAATAAAGAAGATATTGATTGTGGATTAGGATTAGCCTAAACAGATTTAAATTACGTTTGAATACATGCCTATGATATCAACTTAATTGAATAAATTCCTATTATTTGACCTGAAATACGGCTATTTTTTTGCGCTTTAAATTGACAGCCAATCAACATGCTTAGAAATAATACTCTCTTAGTGAATTTTATAATTTATTTTACTAAATCTAATTTTAATTTTTGTTTAGATCTGTATTAATATAGAAAAATAAATTCTTTTTCTACAAATTAATTTTTATTTTCATTATATACTGTATAACCCGCACCCCACAGATAACCCGCATGTCATAATTCGGGTAAAATTTCTCTTTTTTCTTTAGATAACCCGCGGGTTATAGGTGGGACTTTAGGGTAATGGGATACCTATCGATCTTATATCAGGTTTAGAGTAGTATCAATGAAAAATGTTATATTTCTCTCTACTCTACCCAAACAGCCGTAAAACATTAAAAATATTGATTAAGTTTTTGGTAGTTGTGTTGATTCATGATTTATAAAACTGTAAAATATATTCACAATTAAAGTTTTTTACACAACTTTTTGTTTGATCGCTAACTGCGA
>JAQIWP010001984.1:0-12531 GCA_034695525.1 Euzetes globulus
CTCTCTCTCTCTCTCTCTCTCTCTCACTCACTCACACACACACAACACTGAATTGACTTATTTGATGACTAGTTTTATATTTGATATGATATATTCTGCAGACATATATACGATATGCATATTCTCTGCAATGTTTGTAGTCTTCAAAGCGATAAAACCGATTCAATAAGGCATTGAAAAGATTTGAACATAACTTTTTGTAAACATCTTTTTTTTTATTAAAATTTCGATGAATAACAACTGAATTCTTTAGTTTTTCAATTCAAAGCAAATTTTAAGCCATGAACTGATTTAATAAACATTTTCAGAATTTTTTCGAATAAATTTTAATTAAAAGCGACTAAAGAAAAATGATATGAATTTAATTCTGAGAATCAAACAAAAAATCTCATATACCATGAAATGCTTGAAGTTTATTACAAAACCAGGTATTATCGCAAAACAATATACCATTCTTTAGGCGAAGCAAAAGTTGCAGACTATGTTTGCAATAATATTCAGAATTTTGATTTTATGCAAAAACTTTACCGGAATTGTGCCGTATTTTTAAGCTCTTTATTCAAATTCTGTGCAATTGAATGGTTGACTGAATTTTAGAGTTTTCATCCAATAAACCAAATATTAAGCAAAATATTAGAAACAGAGATTAAATAATATTTGTATCAATGAAAAAGTGAGGTAATTCCAGGTCAGGTCACGAAATAGTTTTCTATACTTTGTTTGATTTTAGTTTTTTCTACACTTTCTTCATATTTGAGTGAAATAATGGATTAGTATTTGTCAGAAGAAAACTTTTATTTATTTCACTTAAACTTTTTCATTAGGCGTTACAGCAGTTCTCACTCTTTCGACATTTGGTTTGGACTCGAGGAGTGACTTACCCCGAGTCAGGTATGCATTGCAATCGATTTTAAATTGCAGGCAATGATTGAATGAAATGATGTCTTTCCTCTAATTAAAGTTATGCGACAGCACTCGACTGGTTCACAATTATGTGCTTTTTATTTGTGGTGTTCACACTGTTAGAGTTCGCTTGCGTTCACTACTTCACCAAAGTGGGAACCGGTATGTAATAAATGTGTGAAAGACGACACGAACTTTCTTTTCATCCATTCAAATGATAGGAGAAGTGCCTTTCGTTGAAATCGATGAGGACTGGGCTCAGGACAAGTGCGACGATGACAGTGAAAATCCACTTAATATTATAGCGCCTCCAAAGGCATATCAAACCGACGAGAAAAAGGTATTTCCAATACTAGTAATCACTTTCATTATATTTGAAATAAAAATTTCAATCGGAATGAGCGACGCTTTCATAAAAGACTCATTTCGTTACTCATATCACTGTCTATATTGCTGTCTATTATTGCATGACTGCTGTTTGCATGTCTTTCCTCTAAGCTCTTCAGGTCTCGACTTATTCTTCAATAAATTCTAATCAAAACCAAATAATTGCGAAGAAGTGTTTGAAAAACGCTTTTGTTTTGGTTTTCTACAAATAAAAACTTCACAAATGGCTTTCAAAGCAAAGGAATTCAATCCATAAGAATAAGTGAAAACAAAACAAATATTCAGTTATTTCTATGTAATGTTTTCCGTTTTCAATGAGATTTAAGACCTGGGATGAGGTTCTGTATATTTGAGTTGTCTGTCTGCCACAAATTCAAGGCCAATATGCAAATCCATTTCTTAGATACACAAAACATTTGTAATTCCACTTCTGTCAGAAGAGTAACCGACCGATCAATACTTATCTCTTGGTTTAAGCAAAATAAGTTTGCAAACCTTTGCGACTTCTTTTTTAATAAAATGCATTTATAATTGAAATTTCAAAACAAAATTTTAAGCTATTATTCAAAGAATAACTTCTTCTCTGAAATACAAAATGTGGCCAAAAGTTAATATCGACTGAAACCAAAAGATTCGTTTACTTTCAACGCATTTCCCAATCTTTTACTACATTTTTATAAAATATTTCTTAAGGCGGTTCACAAAAAACATGAAATTAAAAGTAGACAAAAGGCACGGAATAATGCAAATAAAGTCAATATTTGACTCAAAATCTTGAAATACATTTTCAACTTTTTAATTAAATTCGTTGTATTTAATTAAAATTCCGGAAAATATTTTTAAATTAAATTTAAAATAATAACAAAAAACAATAGACTTTATTAAATAACTTTAAATTTTTAATAAATGACAAAACAATTTTTCTTAAAATAAAAATATTTTTAAATAATAATCTGAATATTAATTTACATAAAAAACACCGAATCATTACAAATAAGTAATAAATAATAAATATTAATCTATTAACATTTAATTAACATATTTATGAGATATAAACTGAGAAAAACTTTAAATTATTTAACAACGGTTTCAGTGAAGTAAAGAATCCCTGGATTTGTTGTTGAGAACAGTTGCGAGGCTTTTGTCAATTATTCCATTGAAATCACCTGAAGTTTTGCCACAGTTTTGAGTGAAAATCATATCAAATGAGTAATAATTAAAACAATTATTGTTTTGTTTGTAATTAATACCACTTTTAGAGTAATTAATAGAATTGAGATTTGCTTCAAACGACTGTTTTCTGAAGCCTTTTGTCATTGGTTTCGATTCTTTTGCCCTATTCTTACCATTCAATTGTTTCAATGGTTTTCGTCCGCATTTTAAAGTCTTTTGAGTCAATTGAATGGAATTTTCATCGTTTGGTTGATTTGGATATTTTCTCTTAATGTCATTCAAGAGTTCTTTGTGGTCGCGAACGAAGTGCTGACATTGGAATTCATGCCATTCGTTCTCACTATCAATAGAGGCCACACTTGTGTCCACAACTGAACTCAGAATTAGGTTCTGTCCATTGATGACAAAACTGCTGATAGGAGTCGTCGGCGAATTGTTTGTCCTCTTTTTGGGCTTTAGTCCCAATTTGTGAAACCCATATAAATTCAATTGCCGTACAAATGAAGAAATATTTTTGGTTTTAAAGTGTTTGAAGTCATTTAAGTAATGGATTTGAAACAAATAGTAGTTAATAAGAATAGACTTTCCGTCTGCCGACCACTTAATGGCACCCGTTTTGCACTCACTTATGATTTTCCACAACTTTTCGGGAAAACGAATCAAATTGGACTTCGGGTGCAATGAATAGACTTTTAGTTTCTTGTCTTTCTTCTTGGCTTCAGTGTTGGCCATAGTTTGTGAATCGGCTGCCATTCGCCACAATTCTTGGCAATCGCCCGAAGCAAACGAGTAATGGATCAGATCATCGCTTACTTCAATTGGTTGCAACACTTTGTCATCTAAACAATCAATGGATTGACTAAACGTCTGCATATATCTGTTAATCGGTTGACCCGTCTGTTGGCCAGAAGTGTGACAATCGATGCTTTCCGAGGAATCGTTGTATTCATTATGAATGTTGTTTGTGGTCTGGTTTTGGTTGTATTGGTCAGCGATCAGCGGCGGTAACGGCTCTTCAAACACATCCAACTGCCAGATAGTTGTCCCGTTCTGTTCAATGTCTTCAAATGGGTTGTAATCGAAGTAATTGGTCGGTCTATCCATCACTCAATTCAGACGACACTTCAAATCAATCGCTTATTTAAATACATTTTAATATTCACTGAAGTCTTGCAATTGAATACTTGTTTCTCATGTTTTTCATTTGTTTCAATCAATTGTTTTCATTGCAATTATAATCAAATTCTTTCAACAATTTTCTAATCAATTGACAGACGATTCGAGAATTTAAATAATTATTCGAAATGTTTTGATTGGCTGTCATTCGCATCGATTGTCAGCCAATCCGATGACGTCATAATTATTCCCTTCATTTGACCCAAACTTTCAATTCATTTATTTGAAGTTATTTTTTAATTACTTAAAATTATTTAATGACTGGATTTATAATATTTATTAATACAGAGTCTGTCATCAGATAATTATTTCAATCCTAATATAAGTTGTAAACATTACAAAGAATTTTAAATGGTTAGAAGTCAGCTTTAATAGCAGAGATGGTCAATCAACATTTTTTCCAGGACAATATTTTATCAAAAGTGTTGGCGGAGGGTATGGGTCAGGGTAAAGTGGTGGGCAGAAATAGCGCCGCAAGCATTTTTCTTCTAAAATAGGCTTATTTCACCTGGTGTTTTAAGCTTAACTATGCCTTAATTAGGCTATTCTGCAAGTTTAAAATAAAGGGCAAAATGGCGGATTTTTGGCAGCCATTTGTAAGAATGTCTGATTTTTGTCCGACATTAAAGGAAATCCTAAAATTTACAACAACAAAAATTACCGGCTCGCCAAAGCCTGGGGGAGAAGGAGGGAGGATAAGGGCATTTTAGTTTATGGGGGAATGAGCCCTACCCCCTTTATTGGCCACCTCTGCTTTAATAGATCCTAAAGCTTTTTTGCTAGTACAGTGGACAAAATGTCTAAAATGATGAGCTGAGTGAATTTAATATAACTTACTAGTATATAATGAGAATGGTTAAGATTGAGTGCTGAAAATAACTGGAAATTTTGTTTATGATTTTACAGAATAGATATGACGGCAGACCGAAGTCAGTGCCAAACAGCAAAAGAAGAGCAAAGAAGTACCGAATATATGACTCATTTGATGTCAAATATTCAAACATTTATTGTCCAAAACATGGTTTCAAATCAGTTGATTCAAATTTAGACAAATTTAGGAAATTTGAGTCTTTAGAACAATACCTGAGCGACAGAATCCGTGCCAATGAACTCAACGATCAAAATGAATGTGACTTAAGTGATGACAACTATGAAGACATCGACGACAATGACTTTGAATATGAAATGGAACTCAATTCCCAATACAATCACTCAAATGATCAGTACATCCCTTCAAACACTACCAGCGCTCACAAAAGCGGTTTTACGCCAAAACTGTTCAACTTTTTCCTCAACTTTTGGTATTGTCTGACAGTCAGCCAATCATACAAAGAACAGATGAGAAGAAGACGGGTCAGAGGCCAAGGACTGACCGCCGCCAACAGTGTGTCTCTGATCGACAAAACGAGTCGAATATTATTCCCTTTCGTTTGGGTTCTATTAAATCTAATTTATTGGGTTTTCCTGGTATTAGAGAGGAACAGTCAGTTCAAAATGTGGCCAAACGGCTGATATCTTCACTCAATTAAGTGTTCCCTTCTATAATCAAATCAACAAAAACTAATCAATTAATTGATTTTAGAAAATTCCATAAAAATGTTTTTTTCTCAATCTTTTTAGTAAATCAGTTGATAAGCAATCGATGTATTGATAACTGTCTTAGTGTTGACTTTATTTCCAATAATATGACGAAAATCTTGTTTTTGATAATCTATTTCTTGAGTAAATGATTGATTCAATCGATATTTGGATTCAATGATTGAACTAAATCTGAGACATAAACTGAAACTAAACCTATGCTTAACTCAAATCAATTGAATTATTTGTCGACAAATTGATGGCTAAAGGTTTTAGACTCTTTTAAAAATAAAATAAAATAATCCAAAGCTCTTGAAATTGATTTATTAAATCTAATGGTCATCACAAATACATTATAATAGATGTCAAATAAATAACATTTTATACAGGGTTAGCCAAGGGGGATGTCAAACCAAAAAAAACCCCAGACTTCAAAAATCTGAAACCCTTCCTCCTAAGGCAAGGAGTTTGGCTAAACCTGGTTTTATTTGTTTGGGCAAAACGTTCGGAGAGACTTTGCATCAAACTATTGGTCTGTCAAATGGGATGTCATATCCTTTCGATAAAGAATATATTTTTGATCGGTTTATTGGTCTTAACATAAATATAGACTTTTGTCAATTAAACTAATGACCGAAGTATATGGAAAAGAGACTTAAGAATAAAATATCTATAAATAATTACCCTAAAGTCTTGTAGATACCCCGTGGATTATCGAAGAAAGTTAAACCATTTTCAGCAGCATTATCATCTGTGGGTTATCTATAGGGTGCGGGTTATGCCGTTTAATAAAATTAAATAATTTATTAAAAAGAACTTCATTTTTTTAATATTAATACATATCTTAGCGAAAATTAAGATCAGCTTTAGTAAAATAAAACATTAAAATCATTTGAAATTATTATCGGGATCGCTTTCAGACAACTCACTCACATCAGATATTACATAACTTATATACATTAGGTTATTAAAACATTTACATATACTGGTTATACATCTAGAGATGGCCAATGAAAATTTTTCAAGGAGATATGCGGGGGTATTTTGTCAAAAGTGCTTGTTAGGGATATGGGGAAGGGTAAAATGGCGGACGGAAATAGTGCCAAAAACGGAAATTTTCTTCTAAAATTAACTTATTTCCGGTGTCTTAAGCCTAAATTAGCTTTATAATGCTATAATAAGGCTATTCTGCAAGTTTAAAGAATAAATCTCTTAAAATAAAGAAATAAATTGCAGATTTTTGGCAGCCATTTATAAAAATGTCTGATTTTTGGCAGTCATTACCAAAAAAATCTTAATATTTACCAAAAAAAAATGACCAGGATTGCTTATTTCTGTTTACGGGGTGGGGGAGAAGCTTATTGGCCACTTCTGATGGACGTGGGTTATCATCGTTGGGACTTTAGGGTAATTGGGAATCAAATGAATTTGTTTTTTTGGTCGAACTTCATCTCTGCTCTGAGGAAAATAAACCAATAGACCACATTCATTATGATGAAAGCCAGAGGAAAGATGACCCGCGATATTCTGTCTATTTTCGAAACACTATTCAATTGCAGAGTAATAGGCGGACGACGACGTGATTTGCGTCGACTAAATGTGTTCCGAATTGAGGCACGAATTGAAGACAAGCGACTGAATTGATGGCCGTTTTCTCTCTTTTGTCGCAGAGATGGCCTCCTTTCAAACTCATGACTACATCTGAAAGTACTAGTAGTCGGCTGTTCCATGTCGTACTCATAATCATACTGTCCTATTGGTGGTTGAGATGTTTGTGAAGACACAGAAGACACAGTTTCAAAGTCATCACGTTTTAGAACAATGACACCCCGGTCCCTTTCTGTCGAATATATCTCACTCTGCTGTCTGTGGAACTGATTAAAAACGGATTTAATGTCAATTGAATAACAATTTCCATAAATTCTAAATTTCTAGCAAAAGCATCAATAAATTTGAGAATTTAACCGAACAAATTTGATATTGGTTAGTTGGAATTGTATTCTGGCTCTAAAATATAAAGTTTACTAAGAGCATCAATAAACAAAACTATTTATTGCAAGAATGTATATTTGAGACTAAATTACCCGTCCTTTTATCACTAGAGTTGATGTTTAGTAGTTATTGGAGATCGAAGTGTATTATTAAAAGCAACACTTAACCAAACAAAACATAACTTGACTTACAATCACTGGTGGTTCCAAAGTATTGTCTCTAAGTCCACGATTATATTCATTATCGTTGGTCTCTCCAGTAAAGTCGTGTCCATTTTTATTGCCTGTTCTAAGCTCAGAACTCATAACATTGTGTACAGAATGGGCGCCATCCTCTTCAAAGTCCTCATCACTCGAATACTTATCGTCGATATCATTTGTGTTATCGACTTCAATGAGAGCGCTCGGAGAGAAGTAATACTCACCCGAACCTCAATAATAACAGTTTAGATAAGTTTATTGCTCTCGAAGTCAATAACAGAATAAATACCTATTTTTGTGAAGAAGTGGACGAAACCGAACTCAAGAATTGTGGCCGAAATGAATGCAAAACTAATGTATACGAAATAGTCGAGTGCTGTCAGACTTCATAAACAATGAAAAAATCAATATATTAGCCAAAAATCAGATTAAATATAAATCAGTAATGCGCAAGGGTATAACCCACTATCCCTCAAGTTATTGGTTCGGTGGAACCCTTCCTCATGAACAGAACTTGATTAGACAACATTTAATTGAACAAAAGTTTAGTCGCTACCATCGAATTGAAGAAAACCTGCAACATTACTTCTATGAACAAGGTCAATCAAGGTTTTAATCTCCAGGCTATTCCCTACCTCTAAATTGGCACTACCTCATGCGCACCACTGAAAAAATATCAAGAATAAAATAAAGATATTGAGAAGTTGACTATAAAATAATAAATTGACAATAATATAGTATTAAGACTGACTAGGGCACTTTTGGCAGGTCGTTCCGCAATTCTAAACCTAGGAATGTCATCGTAAGGACAGTCGTTAATCCTATGGGAATACAATGAAAGTTTCAAAGAATGTTTCGAAAAAAGATAAAAAGAAATGATACCTAACGTCACTCTATCGGCTTTTGGCGCAGAATAAGAACAAATAAATCAATAAATGATTTGAAAGATAAACAAAATGATTGCAATACCGGTCGCCTCTCTGTTTATCCAAAAGCTGTAATTTTAAAAGTTTTTACAAACGCTATAATTTAGCCACAATTTGATAGATCAATAATACCTGACCCAAGAAAGCACAACCAGCATAATGCACGGCGCGTATACTTCAATCACAAACGAACCCATATGTCTCTGGAAATGAAAACTGGCCAAAAGAATGGAGTAAGGACCATCTTTTTTTTAAAAAAGGTACAGACAGAAAAAGCCTGGTTAATGTTTCATTTGATTTTTGACATTGAATACCTTTACGCTCATCATTAGTTCTGTTAGTGACTGGAACCGCTATTAGATCAAACTGGGACATTTTCATATCATTATTGATTATTACTTTTCTCTCTGGATTCCAACTATAGATAACTTCTTCCATTGAATACCCAACTAATAGTACAGACATTTAAATGTGAAGAACTTTAATTAACATTAATCTAAGTTTAAATAAGAAAATCAGTTCTTACAACTGCCTAAAGCCAGTGGACATCTCTGATAATCAGTGATGTAAACCAGAAATTTGAACATTCAGATTAAAAAAGTTATGCTGAAAAGGGCTCAATTGAAATGACTTTACTTGCGTATCCATTGGGAAATTCTCTAAATTCATCGGACAGTTGGCTGTTATCGTCATCCTATTCAATGAGATTGGGATAAAACTGATTGGTCATTGAATGCTTATCAATAGAATAAGAGTTTCTATTATTTCATAGTTGTACCTAGATGAATAGAGAACTCTTCCATCAGAATAGATGCGAACGAATTTGTTGGGAAGAGTTATGACGTGCATATGTGACTGTCTTGAGTTTAAGAAATAAGTTGGAGGCTGTGGACAGTCAGCGAATCACAAAAATAGAGATTAGTTGAGAGCTCTCAACAAAGTTTCAATTGTTATAATAATTGATTCTCTTCTGAATAGTTATTCTCTGGTAATGTCGTTATATTTGTAGGAAACGTCAACTTCCATATCGTTGTTAATACATTGAGAATAAGGATTGAAGTACTGGTAATTGACTCAATCAAAATCATACAACACTTAGATGTCTGAACATTCATTTGATTCTTGAAAGGCATTCATTAGAAAATAAAAAAGCATTTTTTCAACTTTTTCGATCACTATTTTCTCTCCTTTAATAATAAGAACTCGAATTAATCTTCTTATAACTTTTGTGAAAATATTCAACTTGAAGTTCAAATAATTATTTCTTTTTTCAAAAAAACTATTCTATTTTAAAGGTTTTCTTAACTTAAACTTATTTTTAAAAAATCAGATCAGAAAATAGAAATAAATTGAAAGATATTGTGAAGAAAAGATTGATTTTCTTTTGAAAATCTGTCCGTCAATTGAGTCAATGAAGTGCCTGAAAATCTCTACATAAGTGTTGCGGTTATAACTTGAGACCCAATTCGGATGAAATGATCGATAGATTATTGGATTGGATCATAGCTTACTTTCCAAATCCTGTCCAACATATATATGGAAAGGGCTAATGCCGGTGGACTCAGTGTTTGGTTGGCATTAATTTCCATTACAGATCTGGTCTTATATGAAAGACGTCTATCAGTCCACGTCTGACGAAAATAACAGTCCATTACGTATGTCTAAAGTGATTTCAATCAAAGTTTACACAATCAATAAAAACGAACAAACTTTACAAATAAAGTAAAGCTAAAGCTCTATTGATACCCAAGCATCGGGTGCTATACATACCATATCAATCTCAGATATTGGACCCATACTTCTCACGTGAAAATCAATAAAAACTTCTGTCGGAGGACCTGGAGTTTTGATAGAGAAAATCGATCACTTTTTCGATGAAATACTTTTATTCTGTAATAAATATTTGCAATTCTAATAAAATAAACTTTTAAAGTTATTGCAAAAGGAATATCTTGCCAACTTCATTGTGCTCATTTAAAATCAGAAGGTGCACAAGGAATAATTTTAAAAGTTCCTTTTATTCTGTTGAACCAGGATTTAAATGTGAGATTGAAGCGTAAAACTAACAAGTTCAGTAAAGGTTATGTTTTATCTATTTAAACAATTCTTTTGATGCATTTTATTCATTAGAATTTAAAATGCATTAATTAGTAACAAAAATAGATAGTAATCTTGCTTAATTCAAATTTGAAATGTTTCAAACAGATTAAGTAAATATTTTTAGCTAAAAATTACTGCTTATGAGTCAATGGTTTTATTATTTTAAGGTTTTATTTCTCTGAGGCTAATGCATAAAATTTGCTGATTCTGTAGATATTCAGTCAATTCAAAGGAGACATGAATATTGGGTTTGACTTATATTATGTACAAATTCTATATCACAACCACTATCTATGAATTGCTTTGTAAGCATTTATTGCCTAAAAATGTCATTTTGAAGTCTTTGCCTTCAATGGGAGTCATCACTACTTTTATTTAAATAACTTATATTTTGAATAAATTTTTTGTTGACATTTAATATTTTGAGGCATAAAACTTAAGTCAATCGAATAAGAATTCTAACAATTCATTCAAGTCTTTCACCTTTTTATATCCTACCAATTTTGCACATGTTATTGCTAAAAGAAATATTATTTGCCCCATAATCATTTCTAGCTTCTCTATGTCTTTAGTCCAGTTCAAAAAATATGAAAATATAAAAATAATCCTGAAAGTTTTGAAGAGACATTTTTCTATACATTATTTTCAGAGAAAATACCCCTTAAGGGAAAACAGCTTTAATTTTGAAATCAAGGTTTAGAGGAATCCCATAATTATTTTTATTCATTAAATTATAGCCGAAAGTCAAGCGCAAGAAATACAAGAGTCTGCATAACCCGAACAAAAGTCTTTTGAAAAAACGTTTTATCGATTGTACTGAAAAACATAGACTGGTTTCACTGACTGAACAAAATACATATTTCAAACAAGTTGCAAGGGTAAATAATGAGCATTCAACAAATTTAAATTACCTCCAAAATCCGGTCGAATGTGGTTATCATACCCAAGAAGCAATTGGTCCAAAAGGTCAGAAACATTGATGTTTTGATTCCTTGCGAACTCTCCCGAAGTATCTCTGATTTTATTCAAACTTATTATAGAATTAGAAATGTGTTTTGACTCTAGTCTTTGTCAATACCTGGACTGTGCTCTGTATGGCCACAACCATAGGACAGCGATTACAATGACTTTGATAGACATGTATTGAGTCTTAACAACAAAGCATTGATTACTTTTTTATCTCATCTGATGAAAGGCAGACCACTATTACAACCAATATTGGATAAAATTAAATGTTCAAGTGTTTTGTTTGGTTGAGTCGATCGGCACATCATTTTTCTGATCACATCCTTTATAGGACAACTGAATGAGCATAAAATGATAGCTTAAACAATTGATTTTGTGTCGAAGAAAGGCTTACATAAAAAGTTAATTAGAGGTTTAATTAGTTGTAATTTCGATCAATATTTTTGGGTCTAATAAAAATAGTTATTTTTCTATTGAATTCAATTTGTGGGCTTTTAATAGTGACGTGACTTCAGAATTAGCTCACAATAAATTAGTTCAATCTTTGCAGATTTTAATCCAGGTTCGACTTTCGAAATTTATAGACTTTTATGCAATTAATTCACAGTTGCCATCAAATAAATCCTCATTTTTGGTTATGCTTGATAAATATTCTATGAATTGCTAGATTTAGAGGTATAAAAAATTAGAATAAATTAAAAAACAAAGTTCACCTCAAACCTAGTACCCACTAAATTGACTCCTTTGGATATCTTACTCATTTACTGATAGATACGAATACAAGAAAAGAGTGATAAGAAAGTTATATTATTTGACTCCAGATTAAAATTCATATAAATAGTAAATATTTGAAATAAATTATTAAACCCCTGAATAAGATTTCCAGTTAAAGTCTATCAAACTTATCTAATAACTGAGTTGAGACTTTGGTAGTTGTGTGAGGTCATATTAAATAATTTTGAAGTTTTTATTCACAATCTTTAGACACAACTTTGAAATCAAAACTTTGATTTTACAGAATATTAATACAATTTATTAATATTTGTGGACAAATTTGTTTCGACAAAATAAATAGTATTAATATTCTGTAAAATCAAAGTTTTGATTTCAAAGTTGTGTCTAAAGATTGT
>JAQIWP010001985.1:0-12530 GCA_034695525.1 Euzetes globulus
AAAATCTAATGCTAAGTCTATGGGAAAACCTAATGCTAAGTCTATGGGAAAATCTAATGCTAGTCTATGGGAAAACCTAATGCTAAGTCTATGGGGAAAATCTAATGCTAAGTCTATGGGGGAAAACCTAATGCTAAGTCTATGGGGAAAATCTAATGTTAAGTCTATGGAGGAAAATCCTATTATAAGTTTATGTAGAAATTCCTATGCTAAGTTTATGGGGGAAAATTCTATGCTAAGTCTAACGGGAGAAATCCCATGCTAAGTCTATGGTAGAAAATCCTTTGTTAAGTCTAATGGAAAGGCTAATGTTAGGTTTATGAAAAAGAGGTAAGGCTGTTTAGTAGTTAATATAAAGGTTTAAATGTAGTGGGGATTAGGTTTGAGGCAAACCCTTGTTTACTAGTGCATTCTAAGTCTTAACAAGTTATAAAAGATACATATTTCATTAAAATTAGGTGAAGTGGCATTAGGCAAAGTGGGATTGGGCGAAATGGGGTATAATGGTTTAGTTTAATCGGTTCAATTTTTAATGGTCAGTGTTTGCCAAACAGACACTTACCTGAAAAATTCGTCTCAATATTCTATGACACAAAGTTTTAATTTTTGTCTCAATAATTAACAACTGACCTTTTGTCGAAATTGACTAGTCAATCCCCAAAACACTTCCTAAATTTTTGAAAATATTAGCATAAGTGCTCTTTATGTTGTCCCTGGCAAACCCAGTTAATTCTATTTCCTTTAAATATTTTGAATTCTTACTTAGTGTTTAATTTTGCACAACTAAAATCTTGATCATTCAGTCTTTCAATTACTTTAGATATGTGCAGACGATGTTCAAATTATAATCTTATTCAAATCTTTAATATAAATAAATATAAAAATATAAATTTAAGCAACCAAATTCTAATTCTTACATTAGAATTATATCCAGCACTTTTCCTCATCCAATTAATCCAAACCCTGGATTCAATCAAATTCTGATAAGATAAGCTTAGACAATGCCAAAATTAATGGAAAGCTAATTAAAGCTGATACTAAATCAAATGAGAGCAATATTTGTTAATGGTATTAAACCAAGGTCATACCAATTTCTAACAAGTCTATAATAAGTTAACATTACGTTATTAATGAATAGCTCTTTGTTAGCAAATAAGCAAATTTGGCGCAAATTGTTTCCAAAATATTCAATGTTTTAAAATTGATTTCATTTAATTTAAACGCTTTAATCATTTAATTGCTTCCAAAATGTCGAAGAAAAATAATATTTTTAAAAATATAGTCAATTCAAAAAACAATTCAAATACTGATAAAAGTAAACAAAAGTCTATTTTAGACTATTTTAACAAAAAGGGTTCGCAAATCAAAAGAAATTGCGACCAATTGAGTGACAATTCATTGGCCAAAAAATGCCATAAAGACGAAGACAACGATATTTTCTTAATGGATGAAAATGAAGTGAAGACTAATCCAGTGACATGCAATCAAAATAACGACAATATGGATCCATTAAACAAAGAAGAGTTCATTGATTTGAATCAATTCTTGCAAATAGATTTCAGTGTTGAGGACAAACAAATGGGTGTTTCTGCAGAAGAAAATGTGTCGAATGAAGACAAACAGACGGTTGGCTCTTATGTTTACCAGAACTTCCGTCAAATGATTGACTTTGTCTTAACAGACAAACAGTTTTCGGATCTCTTCAATGAGAATGACTTAAATGTAATTCAAGTCTTCACTTGTCTCTCAGGTAATCAAAGATTTGTCTTTTTGTTAGTCAAACAAATTTTTATTTATATTGAATTCTTTGTAACCGTCGAAGGATTGGCACAAATGCTATTCATTAGACTCTTTATGCGGAAACGGATTTGGATTCGCAAAAATTCAGTCAATTATCCAGAAATCGCCGACAATTTGGGACCAGTTTTCCAAGAGCTCACCACAAATAAGTTTTTGTTCAACGGTTAGTAAAATATTTTGAGTCATCAATTTGCTTATCTAAAAAATGTCCTAGACTCGTACATTGGATTTAGGGTAGAACTATATTAATTAAAAGTACATTTCAGACAAACGACTAAATTAAAAAATGTTTGATCTGTTATTTAATTGAAAATAGTTGTAAAGCAAGAAAATATGAAGAATACACTGAAAATATGATAAAAACATTGATAACTAAACTGTTTTTCAGCCAATGATTTGTCGAATTTGAGTGAATCCCTGGATATTTTAGACACAATCGAAATGAAAAGAATCGGCCGATCTTTGAAAGGACTAAATATGAGTGGAATCAACACTAAGAGGAACATAAAAAATGCAATCATTACTTACTTGAATACCTGTCAACCAGTTATTAAAAGTGAAAAACCTTCCGACTCTTTGACTGAAGTACTCTTAAAATCGTAAGTATAGCTCAATTTAGTTGCATTTGAGTACAATATATCTGACTTTTAAAGTAAATGTTTATTGATTTTAAATTCTAGGGTCAGAACTGTTTTGAGAGATAAGTGTTTTCGAGTAAATGACAACTTTTGTGATGTCTTCGAGAGAATGTTTTTACTATTTTCTAAACCAGAGTTATCTGACAATGACTTCAATACACAAATCAGTTTTGAATTGTAAGTCTCCTTCAGTTCTTGTATTCAAATAATGTTTTTAATTCCTAATTAGTTTCAAGATTTTTAAAGTGAAGACTGGAATAGAAAGTTATCCTAAATATGAAATCAATAGGAGTTCAGTGATATATAGAACTCGCAACGATTTGCTTGGTTATAGTCAGGCCTTCAAACTGGAAACACAAATATTATCGGCCATTGAAGACAAAAAATTGGATGTTGTCATCGACGACCTGATGGTTAAAGCGAAGCATCAATATTTTGATGCCATCAAAGACAATGAAGACAAGAATGATTCAGCGCTACCGACATTTCTGCGTCGATATACCTGTGCCAACACATATATTCAGTGTTTATCTCATTGTGTGTCTGTATTGGAGCAAAGAAAAAATCATTCGGAAGCCGTTTATATCCTCAGAGATATTCTTTTGTGTCAAACTGTATATTGTGTTGACCTCAGGGGGCGTTGGTTTGAAAGATTGTCCTTAAACTTAGACAAACATTTAAAAGATCCGATTTCAGCTCTTAAAGTCATTGAGAAGGGTTTGAACGATGAATGGGTTCGAACCGGTCATCGATTTGCTCTCTATATTCGAGAAAAGAATATTAAGAAGTCCTTAAAAACAAAATTCTCGCAATTGAGTGAATTTGAAGCCATTAAATACAATGAAATCACTATTTTTGGGGAAACCATCAAATATACGATTAACGACAGAAAGAATATCTTCAAAACCACTGATCCCAACGGAGACATTACTGTGATGTCCGTTGAAGACATTGCAATCAATCATTACAAGAATAATGGCTTCACAGAAGGTATTCATACGGAGTCTCGAATATATCACTCGATTCTCTGTCTCTTATTCTGGGATATAATTTATATGAGTGACAGTGAAGAGGTGGTCGACGCTTTTCGTTTCCAATACCAGCGCCTGCCTCTCGATTTTAATAGCGACGAGTTCTTCCTTCGACGCAAAACACAAATTAATTCACTTTTGAATGTATTGAAAAATATGACCGAAATAGAGATAACTAACATTTTGGAAAATTCTTGGAATAATAATTTTGGAACCGTTTCTCTAATCAATTGGGAGAACAATGACATCAAACAAATAAAAGTAACAATTTTTAGAAATCTATCAAATTTTTCTAACTTGGTTTCCAACTTTTCTTTCATTTTAGGAAATCGTGAACTGTTTTGGCTCTTCTATCATAACAGATATCTGTGAGCGCCTTCTTCGCGACTTCCGTCACACCAGAAGTGGATTCCCAGATCTTCTGGTTTGGAATCCTTTAACCCGAAGAATAAAAGCTGTTGAAGTAAAAGGTCCTAATGATAGGCCTTCGAATAAACAGCAGTTATGGCTTAGTTTTCTCACTTCTATCGGAGTTGATGTCGAGATATGTCACCTCAAGGCTAACAAATCGCTGCCATTAGTTGTCAATCAATAGTTTTAATTTTATTCTTCAATTTTATTAATATATATAATTCATTGCAATCTATGCCTTATCACACATTTTTGTAAATATCAAATCCTTTTATTGATTATCGTTAGACTTGCCATTGAAAGCCCCGATCATACGATCAAATCATTCAATTATTGATTATTTTATACAAATATTAAACTCTATAACTTGAAATCAATACTTTGATCAGCATGTTGATTTCAATAATGAGATAATCAAGTTTCAATTCACTCTAAAACATTTTAGGTTAACATCTGATCAGGTTGAACGGCAGATCTAGAAGATGGCTTCTTTATGTACTTATTTTTAAGATATATGAATCAGTTTTGAAAAAGTCAATTGAAATCTTTTATTTTTGCTATAAATCTGATTCACTTCCGACTGAATATTCGCGTTTCAATTTTGGTCGCCTCTCGTGTGAGACTTGCCCTCCTGTGCCCTCTTTTATGGCGTTCAACCCTTTTTCTACTGTATATGGTGTGTCAAACGTTTGTGATAAGGTTTCGTCATGTCTTGTATTTTGATATTTATGTTTGTGAAGGAGCGCCGGTCCGTGCTTTTGGTAATATCGTTGTTTAGCGTTTTGATTAAGATTTTCGATCACAAGTTTTCGGTTCTAAATATCAATCAAAAGTTAGAAAAAGGAGAACTGAATGAGTGGTTAGAGCTGACAGACCTCAATCACGTCTTTCCACTTGTCGACGGCATTCCGGGCCAATTCTATTCTCTTCTGTTTAGATGTCGAACGCTTTTTATAAATGATTTCGAATATGATGAGACCGATTCCCGCAAAGATTCCGATTCCAACTAATATGAAGACTCCGGCCATATTCTTGAGTCCAAGAGTGGCCGGAGTTGTCTCACTCTTTACATCACAAATCTGTTCGTCCAGAATAATCCATTTGTTGTCCAATTCTTCCATATATCCGATTTCATGCATTGACAACAAAGCGAAAGTAACTTTTGTAGTCCAAAAACTATTGCCTTTTGTCATTCCTATCGCATAACCGGATCGTCCAAATAGTTCTCCAGAAGTGCTGAGTTCGCAGTCTTTGGCGGCTTCGTAGTCGAGTCGGGCCGAATCCCATATGAAGGCACTCAAATCACCTCCAAATTCAAATAAGTTTATATTCAATTACTTATGGGTTTAAAAATATGCACTTTTTAAAAGTTATAGAAAGTGGAAGATTTGCAAAAAATTTTTTTGACTGATTATCAGTTTATTGATGTAATTGACTTAAGGAAGAGTAGTACTTATCGAAGCCATTGATTCAATTATTTCAATTAAAAAAATTATTTTTCTCAGCTATCTTTACAAATATTGATTTCCGATATTCCACCCTGGCTTTTTTAAACAGATTTTTATTATTCATTATATCAAATAAAAGAGCAACATGTCCACTTTAGATATATGCTCTAATATTTGTCGTAGCACTTATAATCAAGGCTTAAATATAACGTTTTTCTAATTGTTTGCCAAGGTGAAGACAATTTGAATGTTGTTCCTTTATTTGCTGTTTAAAGAATTAAAATGGATCAAGCCGTTTTTGAGCAACAAACGGAAGCGACACATTTTTTGAAACCGTATTCGGGTTCGGAGTAAGTAAATGACTTATATCTCAGACCTGATTTGACGGCTGCGATGGCGTCCTCTGCATTGTCGTAAATGATGTTGGTCATCCTTTTATACATAGTCGTCAGTTCCACTTGTCTTCGGAAATACATATCAACAGAACTGTCTCTAACTGTGGAGTAATTGAAGCCTTCGGCGGGGTTTCTGAGTCGAGGGTCATTGATTCCCGTTAAAGGGGTTTCCGGTCTATCCAAGACTAGAAAGGCGGCCAAATTAGCGGTATAGGACGCCACCACAATCATTGCAAAGCCAGCCCAAACCATACCAAGAACTCTACCACTAAAGCTACGAGGCGTACCCTCTCCAATGCCACTGTTTAGTAAGACTCCCCAGGCAAACCAAGTAGCACTTGAAAGGTTGAGCGCATCTTCTTCTGTGGCGTCACAATTCGGAAGTTTATAGCGACCGAAAGGACTGAATCTGTCTAACAGGTAGAGGGCCAGCGCTACCACATGTACCGACACAAACACCGATACCCATAAACTGTTTTGGAAAGGCTGTAAAAATGAGGCCAAAGGATGACGAAGTCTATGAATTGACTGTTTCTTCTGTAAAATAGTAATTCCCTGATATTTAAAAGGTTTGGTAAACTCAATGGCTAATAATCTCTCGGGAGTTATGGTTAGCGGCGCGACCACCATATCTGCTCTCTTGTAATGAAGTTCTCCCACTATTTGAATGATTATTGTAATCAATTAACAAGGATTGTAAAAAATTCGAACCTAAACCGGTCCACACTTTTCTTTTTGAATCGTTGACAAAAGAGAAGCCGCCGTAGAGGCCGTCTGGCACCTGATGTAATGAGTAGGTAAAGTTCAACTGACTGGCCATATGCTTGAGTAGATCCATACAATAGCCTTCACAGCAATATTTTTCTTCTCTTCCCGTCAATGAGTCAAACAGAGGACATGGAATTTGTTCTGTGGGACACTCGCCGTTAACATCGGCGGGATTGACCATGACAAAAGGCTTCTCAGCAATCGTTGCAACTCTAAAATGGTTGGGAACTTCATAACCTATCGGTTTATTCGAAGTATTTCCCGACCAAACAATTTTGCTTTCATTTAAAGTCAAAATCATTTTAGATTCTGTTTCTGAATAGTGATAGCGTCCGACCACTCCATTCATTTGGTTGTGGTTCACATTTATTATTTCATAATCCGAGTGTATTCGGTCTCCCCGTTCATCAAAAGCCACGTGACCTGTCCTTCCGAATAAGAGATTTTGTCTTTTGACGTAAGAAAACAATTGGTAACCACTCTTCCATTTGGACCGATTCAGATCACGGCAATCGGTCGGAGGTCTTGTGATGTTATGGTTTAAGTGCATATTTTTGAGAGCCATTCCCAGAATATAAACGCTGTCTCTAATGTGCCCCTCAATGTTATCAGAATTTTGTAGTTTAAGAGCTAACACTCCGGTCGGCCTATTCTTAGCATTTAGTACTTGTTCTGAAGCGATCCAAACATATCCGGCGTCAGACATATTGAGAGTCAGAATTTGATGTAATATAGCCTCAGAATCTTCATTATCGGTGTACAGAATGAAGACACGACATGAGGAGCTCTGTTTGGTATCCTCCAACATTTTCATAATATCAGGAAATCCGATCTCGTATTCAATAACCGCTTCTATTTTCAGATTCGAGATGTCGGCCAACATTTCGAACCTGTTTTGGACACTTCTGCCGTTAATATCATTGCTATGAATAACAACAACACAATTGAAGTTAAAATAGTTTAGAATTTCAATCCAAACGTCCGCCTGATTCGAATAGGACGCCACTGTCCGCACAAAAGTCGGGTAAATACTCTTGTCAGACAATACAGCTTCACGATTAGCGATGCCTATCGTTGGGATGTTATGGAATGTCGTCGTATATATAATTGAATCAGAAGGTGTGCTGTCGTCTACAACCATCCCATAGACCTGACCAGAAATTTGAGGCTTGTATTTGTAATTAATAAATACGAAAAGTATACCTCAGAAGACAAAAGTTTTTCACAAACATTGAGCATATTTTTTATTGGATTCGTATCTTTAGGATCAGCAAAGCCATGAAAAGTAAGACCTGTCCGACCAATTTCCAAATTGTCATTTAAATCTTCTATGGCCTGAAAATAGCAATAAATTGGGTTATCCTGCCAACTTTGAAATGCTCTACAATTCTAAATACACGATCATTTAAGCAAGATATTAATGAACATACTTGCAGAAATTGCACTATATTTTCACCGGTTGGTAGAACGGCTCCGATATTATAAATATGAGTTTTTTGTGTAAATTGAACAGAATTTACATTTGAGTTATAATCTGAGCTCAACTTTTCATCGGTATCTCTAATCACTTGTTCCGTAAGACAAAACCAGAAGAATAAACAAAAACCTAAAATTAATTTTATACACATTTCGTTCAAATAAACTAAAAATATGAAAAAATCAATTTATGTTCAATTCATTGACATTTTAATATATATTTTGATTTTTCGGTTATTTGAAATATTTTGTTTATTTTACTTTTGCTTTACATTTGATTGTCATTTGAGTGAAAATTTGAGCAAAAGATGAAAATCCCTTATCATCTGAGATGAGTTTCAGTTTGCTTCGCGTATGTATTGAAGAGCACAGACTCTGCTCTCTTTCTGTAACTAACCATTAATTGACATAAACTTTTAATTTATTACAAATGTCATATTGTTAACCATTTAAAATCAATCAAATCATTTTAATGATAGCATCCATTTCATGTTTAAATCATTTTTGCTTCAAATTTGAATAATCTTCATCTCAAGGTTAAGTTTAAAAATATCAATGTATAATTGATTGGTTGAATAAAGCACATTTGAATTCAAATTGAGCTTTATCCAATTACAATCAGCGCTTCATTTAAGTATAATAAGATTAAAGTTGATAGACAAAAAATATTTTTTTACAAAAGTATTTTAATATTTGAAATCTTTGACTTAGAGTTAGCACATTTTCTGACAACCAACTGAGTCTATTCGATGCATAAATATTTATATCTGTAAGAATTTCAGACAAAAAAGTACTAAATGATGACTGTTTATCTCAAAGGAGACATTGCCTAGGGCTTTTTCTTTTAAATGAAGTTTTAAAAGAGCTAAGTTGTCGACCTTTTGTCACTACTCTTCAAAATGAGTAAAACGAAAGTTTAAAACAAAATGATTGATTGATTTGCCGATAATCACAATTATTTTCTTAACATTAAAATTCATTAAAAGTCAAGATAAGTATTTTGAGTACAACTAGGCTACTAGTCGCCAGTCTTCAGATTCTTCTTAGTTAATTTAGCTTTGGCACCAATGTAAACCATCCAAAATGACTATAACCCTGTTTGCCAAATGGGTGTTTTTGCTAAACTGCCTTGAGCCCATTCAGCATACCTTCTCTGCGGACCATTAAAGAGAGTTATCACTTGTTGGTTAAATGTTTGCAATAAAATAGTAGTTAAAACTAGCTAAGTTTTTAGTAATACACTAAATGAGTGGCGAACAAAAATGAATTAAATAAGTATCTATTATAGTATGAATTTATACCTGGTTATAAACTTTATGAGAAAAAAATGCGCATAACAACAGTAAAGCTGTGACGCAAATGAACCGATAATATTATCCTTTGAGCTTTTGATAAGTGAAGGTCTCTTTCATATAAATAAACCAATCAAATAATATTAGCATTTCTTTTACAATTGGGATCCCATAACAGCTTAAGACACAATTTCCAACAATTTTTTTGCTAAATTCTATTCTTGCAAAACAATATTGAATTTCGAATAATTTTGAAAAATGACCCGAAAATACAGGTTAAAGTTGGAAAACAAAATTCCTGGAGTAAAATTGCCAAAGGGCTAACCTGAAGGTGTAAAACTAAATTAGTTTGCAAATATTATCTGGACACATTCCTTGCTAAAACTGACCAAATCTTCCAATAATCGGAAATGTTAAATAACTGTTTCATAAAGATTCTGATTCAAACTAATAGAAAACAAATCAAAAACTTTCTTTTAAGCCATGTGTTGAGTAACTGTAGTGCTTTGACTTGAAAACGGCTTTCCATTCAAATAAACCATTCAATAGTTTTTCTGATGCAATGCATACCAAAGATTGCAAAAACACTTCAGTTATATCTCATTCAATGTTATGTCTATTATGGGAATTCTTGGTATTACATTGATCAATACAATTTGTAATTGCCTGGCAAATTTTAGGTTTGATTCTCAGAAAACAACCGAACAAATTATAGTCAAACTCAAAATTTAAACCTGAACATAAAATAGCAATTAGTTGAGAGGACACTTTGCCCTGATTGTATACTTTTTAAAGTTATAAGCGTATATACATGTATAAGATTATCGGAACTATGCAGAAGTTTTAGATTTTGAATATCAAATTACATTTATTATAACTTAAGAAATGAAGATTTGAACAAGCTAATTCTGTTTACGGCTGAAATACTAACAGAAATATTTTAGATTTTTCCAAAGATAAGATTAGTTGAAAGGAAAAATAGTTAGCAGACACCTTGACACCCTCTCTTTTACGTTTATGTTACGATTTCAAAATGTTGTCTAGTTCGTTTGTACTCTCTAGTAATTGAGTGAAAAGGGCTTAAAACAAAGGTTATGTTGAATGACTGAAAGACAGTAAAGTGAAGTGACGTTTGATTGGTTACATATTATGTGATATGAAGTGAAAACTAATGAAAAAATAAGATGACATCACTTGAGACCAATGAAAGGGTCGGTTGAAATGCGGTTGCGTTGAGTCCGACACTGAACTCCATTTCCGCAAAGACTGACTCCATATTTGTGAGTGTTGTCAAAGAAAGCAGTCATACGTTTAACGTTGCAATTGTTCTCCTCTTAGCGATGGACTAACTATTGTTTGACTACAAACCCGCGCACCTAATGGTGTCGCAAAGTATTACATATATAAACATGGCGTAAGTCTTCATTTTTATCACCTAATTGATCCCTGAATTGAATGACAGTTTTGTTAGCATTGAGTCCAATGTGAGCCATATTGGACTCCATAACAAAAGTCACTCAATTGTCTCAATAGTTGACAACTTTTAACATTAATTCACAAATGGATTCGATTTCGATTTGTAGGTCTTTTACGACTTTGGAATCACTTATATTACCCTTAAATACAAAAAATTGCAAAATCTTGGAATCAAATGATTGCCAACAAAACCAATCAAATGATGACAACCGAAATGCTGTCATTCGATTCGGCGCTTCTGTCGCCGGCGGAGCAGTCCTTCTTCAGTGATGACTGCCTGCAAACACAACATTGCGCTGAAATAACACCACAGTTGGCTTCGGATGACTGGCTTCAGGACTTCGAAGACATCAGAAGCTTTTGTGATGGTCTTGAGTTGAACCTCAATTATGAACCCGAGTTTACACTCGAGGTGATGGCAAAAGAGGTGGACACTCAATATCAGAACAAAGCCAATGAGATAATCGATTACTTGGACTCAACCGCATTCATGAGCCCCCTATCGATCGAACCCTCTTCTCCACAAAGAATTGAAAGCAGTCCCGTTGAACAACACTTGGACTCAGGAGTGGATACATCTGCCATGACTTTGTTAGAAGAGATTCTGTCGGCCAACTCGAGTGACTCGGAATGCTTTTCAGACCAATGTTTCGATTCTGAGCTCAGCGTTCAATGCATTACTGAAGTATCGAAAGACTCGGAAGTGACTGAAAGGGCTTCTGAGACCCGAGCCGTTTCTAAACGCCAATACAAACGGAAAGCACAAACCAATGACTCGAATGTAAAATCAAACAAAAGGAGTAAAACAACAGTCACTGAACGGCGGGAACGGAAACGCAATCAGAACAAAAGCGCCGCCAATCGCTACCGACAGAAGAAGAGGGCGGAGTTGGACGACATAGAAGTTCAACAGAACCAATACGAAGAGGCTAACAACAAATTGAAAGCACAGCTCCAGAAGTTGCAGATGGAATTCAAAGTGGTCTACCCGTTAGCAAAGGCCGCCTTCGCCGCCGATAACAATAAATCACTTAAACTTCAAATGCTTGACATCCGAGTCCTTACCGATAGTCTACTCGAATGATTGATTGTCTTCACTTAATTCACTATTTTATTATTATTATTATTATTTTTAATGTAATCGTATCCCATATTTAGCGATAGAATATTGAATGACTTTGTGGTGGAAGTAGTCTTCGTTTTCGATAACTAATTCAATGTTGTATTTAATTGAATTCACTTTATTTCGATTGTCAATAAACACATTTCCCTCTAATCTCAAGTCTACCATTCGATTAAGAAATTTGAATTAAGGTTCAAAACAATGACATTCATTGTAACAAAGAGTTGATATCAATGTCAGACATTTGGACTAAAATAAACAAATCAGCTTTAGATCAGCTTTACTATTGACTAAATGAACAAGCAAAGCAACCTTTTATAATGATATAATGGCGCCATTATTAGCGGTTAATAATTTGAAAATCAAGTAAATGTATTTGTCTACTATTTTTAGTACAATTAAATGTCCTGCTTTTAAAAATAAATTAAATTGATTAGTTACGACAAAACTATATACCGTATTATTGCGGTATAATTTAAATTTTGCACTTTTTAAATGGCCTTATTATTTAGTTTAACGAAAAAGAGTATAGTATTCCAAGATAACATTTGAAAGTAGACTATTCAAAGATTATTCCAAAATATTTTCAGTGCCGATAACTGTAGACACTTATATCCCAGTCCGCGCTCAGTCAGTAGTTCAATAAAATAGCCTGGACGACGTGTTCTTAAC
>JAQIWP010001986.1:0-12529 GCA_034695525.1 Euzetes globulus
CCAAATAGTGAAAACCTCTAATAAGTGAACAAAATTTTGAGTCCCGAAGCTGTTCACATACGGGAGGTTTAAGTGTAAAACATTTATTTTGCAAGATCTAGTAAATCCTGAGAATTGGTATAATTTGTACAAAATTAAAAGCAACTAAAGTCAAATGACATAAGTGTCATCCAGGGACTTCCAATAACTTTGAAATCTTACCGTATTACCTCACATAGTGCGGCATGCCGGTATAAGTGAAATTGACTATTTTCTTAAAAAGTACTTTATGGTCTCTGCAGGCATAAGGAAATTTGAGGGAAATTGATTACAGCAAATAGAACATATAATATAATTTAAGTTCTTGTGAATCGCCAGATTCGTAGTCATCGTTGTTTCCATCATTAATGGATTTCAGAAATTTTTAATGTTTATAACCAATGAATCAAATTCTTAAAATACATATAAAGTAAAACTGACTTCAATTCAGATAAACTTTGAAAACATTTGCTCATCTTAATCCTCGAGTCAGTGTTTCTTAGATTTTTTAAAAATTTACAATTAATTTGTTTTTCTGTATACAATTTATTCTTTGAATTTACTGAATTTTTCCTCACTTATACCGGCATGCCAGTCTACCTCGAGGTGTATCGGCACTAGCCTCAATTTCGATTTATACCGGCACGCCGCAATATGTGAGGTAATACGGTAATTAAGATTTAAGCAGGGGTGTGCAAGGTCCGTGACCCTAGGGAATATAGGGAGGGAATATTTTTAAAATTGCGTACCAAAAAGCCGCCATTTTGTTCATAAATACGCATATTTCCGGTAAATTAAAGCGTTAATTAGCTTAACTTAATTAATCCACAATTAAGTTGTTTCGCGTGGCCGCCACTTTTTCTTTCCCAAGCCTGATGGGGTCTCCTCTTAAAGGAAATTTTCAAACCTAGGGGATATTTAGGAAAATCACCCTTGCACACCCCTGGATTTAAGGCAGTAAAATAGAGAACGAAAAAATAATTTTCTGATAAATTAAGCTTATTTTACAGCGATTTTAAACTTAAATTAACATTATTTGGCATTTTCAATAAAATTCATTTCATCAAGCTTCAAGATTTAATTAATTTAAAAGAAATGTCAAAGTTTTGGTCATCAAATACATCAGGGCTAAGTTGAGAGCTCTATTTTACTTAAGCTTATTTCCGGAGATTTTAAGCGTAAATTAGTTTAATTAGACTATTTTACAATTTTGAAAACTAAATGACGGATTTTCCATTTGTAAAAATGTTATAAGTTTAGCGGCCATTACCCAATTTTTACCAAAATTTCCTAAATTTTCCAAAATGTTTGCCGGTTAGAGGGATGGCCAAATCTATAAATTTTCCGTTTAGGGGCAAGTACTTTGGCCACTTGGTTACCCCTGATATACATAAATAATGGAGAGGAGCTAGTATTTTGATTCCATGTGAGTATTACGAAAAGTAATGTGAGAGATTGTGAAAGGCCTTTATGATTATGTCTGGTTTGATGCAATCATAGCGTAAGTAACGCTTCAATCTTTACATTTGCCATCTGTCATATCATTGAACACAAAATTACTTTCACTAATTGTTTTCTTTTCATCCTTTCAACAATTATTTTCATTGTTCTTTTTATATCGGTAAAAGCCACAAAATATTGAATTTCACCATGTTAAATATTCAGAATCTACAGTTCACTTAACTATAACCAACCTGATCAGTTTTTACTTAAAATTCAGAAGTTCAAGTATTTAACTAAAGAAAAAGGAGTGTTATTTTAGGAATACAGTAGACTCTCTCTCTCTCTCTCTCTCTCTCTCTCTCTCTCTCTCTCTCTCTCTCAACAACAGTTACTGTAACATAAACTTAAATATAAACTTAAATATAAAAGCAGCTCATGTTTAGCAGAAAAAATACAATAATCTAGGCAAATTCTCATCATTAATATATACGGCAATCTCGGCTCTGGCTACCTACCGCATTTTTGTGTCTAAGTAGACAATTTTCCACAGACCACAGACAGAAGGCCTACTCTTTTGTCGGTTATTAGTAAAGTACGGTATAAGTAAATAATTAACTAGCCTAAGTTTACTTCTAACCAATTCTGATATAATTAATTTTTGCTAGCAAACTTTTAATCATTTTCAACCTATTTAAGGACCTAGTTATAAGAACAATTATCGTATTGCACATCAATGTGATTAATGACTCATATCTTTAGGAAATAAAGAAAATGTCATTTATTTGAATGTCTTCAGAAACCAATAAGTTTTTGAAAGTAATGTTAATCTATAAGTGGATGCAATTCTCCCTATTCTTAAAATTAGTTATTGCTATCATATGATTAGACAATACTTGTTTGTCTTTCGTACAAAAGTATTCAACATTAATGTCAAAAGTATTTTATTCCTTTCTTATTATTAGAACCGAAGTTCACTAATCGATCATTTAGTGAATGACTCGGTATTCGGTCTTTAAATATAAGACTTCGAAATACATGTAAGACATAAAACATTTTTTTCGCAATAAATCAATTAATTGGTATTCAATTGGCAAAAGTATTGCAGAAATTGCTTTAAAATTCTTAGTTTTTATAGTGAAATAAGTTGGAGAAGATTTATGGCAACAGGTTTTGTGTTGTCGTCAATTGACTCATTCAAGTCTTACATAAATTCACATATATTTTACTTCAATCAAAATTTTAAAAAATGTATGACTTTTCGGCAAATTTAGAATCAATTCCTCGGAATTTCTGTTTATTTCAGATCTGAATATTGAGCTCAAAATAATTTCAATGAACTTATTTGTTATAATTTTGATGATTGGCCAAAAAGTGATTAAATTCATTAATCAAATTATTGGAGTATTTGATGTACTTTTTGTGGTTCTATTTGTTTGGAGTGACCACAGATTCTCTGGAAATTCAATAGTTTGGCCAAAATTACAATAATATAAGCCGAGCAAAAGTTTTGAACGTAGACAAAGTGCGCTTTACAATTAAATAATGCTCGATTAAATTGATGACCTGGTACTTTGTTTAAATACATAATTTCTGCTCTGATTATAACAGAACTTTCAGGAAAAAAGTTCTTATTTTCACAACAATCTGATGACATCTTTTGGTAAAAATATCGTTTGGATTATTGGTTCAGTTATTATCAAATCCTAAGTCACTGTTTGGAAATAAATTGCAATAAATATTAATGAATTGAATTAATGTAAAGACCGTTATTTGATTAAAATGTCTGATAAATTGACGGAAGCAAATGAATGCTATAATAAGGCCGAGAAATAGTGAGACAAACCGTTTGAGTCCAAACTTAAGACCAATTTATCAAATTTTTTAGTCTGAAAACAGGTCTTCTCAAATGGAAACCAGATTACGATTTGGCGGCCAATGAATATTCTCGAGCAGGTCTCACATCACTACCACTTTTGGTCTTTAAGACATTGAATTTATATTTGATTGATAGCCACCTGTTTTAAAGCGGTCCGAATGACAGATAAATGTCTTGACGCCCACCTCAAAGCTGCCGACTGTTATCTAAAAAATGGTTCTTATTACTCTTCGGCGAAGTATGAGAACCGAATCAAACACTTTGGAGATGAAATTAACAAATAATTGATTAAACAGATGTTACGAACAGTCAGCAATGGTTTCCAAAGAACTCAATGATTGGGAAGCAGTCATCAAGTATTTCGATAAGTCTTCATATCTGTATAGAGAACACGGCATTCCAGACACGGCTGCTCTGACTCTGAATCGTGGCGCTCAGTAGGTCTTTTCAATCTATTTATCTGACTTTTAGTATGAATTGTAATCCGATAATAGAATAATAGAGGGCCAGAACCCGGAAAAGGCAGCGCAATGGTACTGTCAGGCGGCCGAAGTGACAATGCTGGAGGATCGGCCACGAAATGCGGCCGAATATTCCAACAAAGCGGTCAAAATATATCTGAAACTCAAAAAATATGACGACGCCATCGATTGGCTCCGGAGAGCAATGAATCATACATTAGAAGCAGAAGACAATCGGTCATTGGGTCGACTCTATGTGGGTCTTGTCTTAATTCAATTGGCGCGGGAGGACGTGGTCGCAGCTCAGAAGGCCTTCAACGAGGGAAAGAGGTTTGTGTCCTAACCTGACAAACATTTTCTAAATAATTGCTCGATATTTAGTTATATCGAAGATCAAGAGATCTATTCTTTGACGACACTTTTGGAAGGTTTCGATCAAATGGATGCAAACGCTATCGTAAACGGACTGAACAGTCCTTTCATTAAAAGTTTGGACAACGAATACACAAAAATTGCTCGAAATTTGCAACAAAGGTATTCAGCAAAAGCGTCGGACACTGCAAAGGGTGGTGAAGAAGTGGTTGACGACGAGGCCGGGGCTATGCTCTAAAACCATTTAAACAGATTTTAAACAATTCATTCCACTATTATTCCAATCGATATTTAAGATCTTTAACGACAATAATCTCAACGTTGAAATGGAATTAGAGTCGGGGTTATAGTAAATAAGCAATCATTTGAAGAATTTAAGTGAAAACCCCTTAATGTTAATTAAAAACTGAATGTATTTGTGGCACAAAAACAAAATTAAACGATTGAATGGAATGTCAATCTAATGAAAGAACAGTCAGTTCTTTAGAAAATGTCTGCAATTGAATGATATGACCACATATTTCGAAGAATCAAATGACTTAATATTTCTTTTCAAGGTAATTTCAGAAAACAGTCTATTTTTGTGAGTAATATATTAGAGGCACTAAGCAATCAGTCGTCGGCGGACCCGGTTCCTCTCTTTACTCTTCTCTGTCGCGGCGATTGTCGTACTTTTGGTGATTTGTCTGAAGTAACAAAACAATGAATACAAATAAGAGGTAATAGAGGACATACTCAGAGAATTGAGTGTCTCCTGAGGTAACCAGTCGTAGTCAACGTCGTTGGGATTAGAGGTTCCCATTTCCGTCTTCTGTTTTGATAAAGTCAGGTGTCTTTTCTGAAACCCCAATTAGTAATCAATTGATTGAATAACTGATACACTGAATGAGGACTTACACCGAATGAAACAAAGAATTGTTGGCCGGCCACAATTATTAGGACGACCACAGCTGCTAAAAATACATATAAGAAAAAGGTTTCGCCATCTAATCCTTCATCCAATTCAATGATAGAAACGGTTTCGTTGAACACAGCGTTCAGGTATTGGTTTCCCTCCTTTCCATTAGATTTGAATTATTTTTAACGAATCAAATGTATGGTCAAAAACTTACGGCGTCTCTATAGAAAAGATTGACAGTAAAACCATAGGGTCGGGTACTGAAGGCCTCATTCACGAAGAATTGATAGGCGAGAGTCACTTCTTGTTTTGGTTTAACTAATCTGTTGTAAGCAATTGCCGTAAACTGAAAGACAGAGTCAATTGATTGGATTTTCAGACAAATAGTCACAACTTTTGCATACATTTTGCAAATGGAAACTAAAGTCTTGAGCGTATCTGAAGGAGGCGTCCATTGAGTCCACGATGTAATCTTTAGTTCCTCTGTTTGCAAAACCAACCAAAAAATGGACCTCTTTTCCGGCCGGAAGTTCTTTAAGATAAGAATATTTTCGAATCAGTTGTTAAATAGAATAAAAAATCAAAAGAAGTGATACCGAGAGACGTTTGCGATGGCTTTGTGAACAAGAAGTACGAGTTTATGTCTGGAGATGACTTCAACTGAACCGTTTCTGTCTCTTCTTCTTCCTCTTCTTCGCCGGTTTTCAGAACATCACTGTCTTCAACGTTGGCCTCTTCTTCCCCTTCGACAATGTCTGCATTTGCTTCGGAATTGACTTCTTCTGCAGCGTTTGCATAGAAAGAGTTGGAAAGTCCTAAAAACAAGTCACCAATGATTTAGAATCAGATTTAAGAGAAGATAAGTAATGGTTTGAATGCCACGTAAGCCATACTAAGACTGACAAACAACTCTTAAATACCGTTTTGTTGCAAAATAACACCGATTGGTATCACAAGTAATACAATAAGAAGTAATCTTGGAAACATTTTGTTGATTCTTCGGGATTTTAATTACTTTTTATGGAGAAAATTAATAAAAATTCAAAATATGTTTAAAACACTTTTAAAGCATTGTTTTCAAAACGAGTCCATAAAAGAAAAGAATGCAATCATCGAATGCATGAGTCGATTGACTTAACGTCAGACTGAGTCCAGTGCTGTCTATCGCACAATATTTCAATTCATTCGAGTTGTTTATCATCTTTTAATGTCCTGATAATCAGTTCGCCTTTAATTATGCGGTCCATTGAATGGCCAACACTTTTGACTCGATTGGGAGACCCACATATGAAGTGGAGAATGGGTTCCAAAGTGATAGTTCCCACCATTGGTCTGATCAGCAAATTTTGGGCCCAATGTCTGAACTCAACTGAAATTCACAATCATTTGGTTTTATTGGACACTTTGGCCAAACATTATAACAACAGTCAGAAGCGACCACTCATCACAATTTCCAATCATTCTTCCTGTTTAGACGACCCATTGATTTGGGGGCCACTCATTCCACTTAAATGGCAACTGAACGCCGATCGCCATCGGTGGTCAGCTGCTGCTCAAGAAATTTGTTTCACAAATGCAATCTATTCTATGTTCTTCTCTTTAGGAAAAACTTTTCCTATAATAAGAGGGAAAGGTATATATCAACCGGCGATGGATTTTGCTCTGGATTTGCTTCGAAATGGTGATTGGCTTCACTTCTTTCCCGAAGGAAAAGTAGTGACCGATAATAATGAGCCCCTCATTGACTCTCGAGTTGAAACCGACGTCAATGTGACTGAAGATATCGAATATGAAGTTAAGCCGACCTATCAGTTGAAGTGGGGTTTGGCTCGACTTATTTTGGATCACGTGTTCAGCCATCAGTGCAATCAAGTCCAAGTCCTACCCTTCTATCACATCGGAATGGATGACATTCTGCCCACAAGACAGCCATATATTCCTTTGATAAACAAAAGGACTACGTTTTACATCCGAGAGGACGGACCTATTCTTTTTGACAGAAAGTTTTTGTCGACACTAATCGGAGATATTTCAAGTGTCGGTTCCAAAGAAAGACGAATTAAAATAATGAGATTTTTTGAAACCGAAATGAATTGTCTGAAAACCAAAGCAATAAAACTTCACAATTGTTTCGATTAAACCGAAATGTATTTAAATAATTAATTTTGTGATTAATAGAGACTAAGATTGTTATTAAATTAATTAAAACTTTATTTAAATTAAATAAAATGATTAGAATATAGTTTATGTACAAAATATTAGATAAATATGTTATTATATTTTGTTTCAATTCATATTGAAATTAAATGCAATAAAACGAATGAATAAATTAATGATAAAAAGTTGTTTGAAGGCATTCACAATATTATACATAATTCGTGTCAATAAATAAATGAACTCTTATTTGAGTGAAGAAATATTAGTTGTGGTCAACAGAAGTTTTGTTGACATTTCTTCTCTGTTTTGGTCGGTGTCGTCGTCGTCGCCTTCCATAGAATTGGTCAGAATAGGAATCGTTGGATATTGTATGCCATCGATTGTAACGATTGGTGGAAAAGCACTGCCAATATCTACGGGCGCTGTTATGATCTCGATGTGAGCGGTGGGTATGTTGTCGTCGAGAGCGTCGTGAAACTGGAACATAAATTCACTGTTTGATGAGTCCTTTGGAGTGATAGCTTCCGAGTCACCCAAGACTGCAGTGGTCAGCGTCGCGTTCACATTAGAGGGCTTTGCTTTAGCTTTTGCATTCATCCCTGTGCTCCCACCCAATCCACTCTTCTTCGTAGTTGTCTTTCCTTTTAAACACTTTTTGGTCTTCGGTACTGAATTGTTGTTATTTGCGGCCACATTAAGAGCACAGCAATGCTTTTTCAGGTCGTGTTCAGAAGCATACAAATGGCCACAACTCTGACAATCGAATAGAGTTATGAAATCGGTTTTATTTAAGGAAACGTTGGATAAAGAAGTGGTGGCAGTCATATCGGTTACTGATTCACTGATTTCATGAGCTTTTTGATGCTCTCGAAGGTGTGCCCGACGTGAGAACGAACGCAAACATACATTACACTAAACATTAAATTATTACAATCAGAATAATTGAGTCAAACAACAGACCTGATGTGGTTTAATGCCTGAGTGTGTCAACAGATGAGCTTTCAGTTTATCCGGTCTATTGAACTCTTTGGGACATCCGGTGTGTGCTTTAAATGGACATTTGTACCTTTTGATTGGGTCGTGGACCAGTTTGTGCCGCTTTAGTTTATCTCTTCGATTGAATGCCGCCTCTGAAACAGAAACACATTTAATAAACCAAAGTTTAGTTGACTGACCATCACTTACGGCACAGATTGCAAGCGTATGGTTTCTCTCCTGTGTTCAAAAAGATACAGATTTGAGTCGCTTTCAGGTTAAGACAATAATTAATACAAATAGGAAAAGGGCTAATAAACTATCAACTTTTCTTTTAAATTAAATTTATTTTCCAAAAGGTTATATTTTTGATATTTGAAGAAATAATTTGATGGTTTGGAATAGTTTTGAAGGAATAGCTAACAGACCCGTATGAATGACTAAATGGACTTTCAAATAATTAGCCGTTTTGAACGTCTTCTGACAGTATTCACAGATATGCAAATTGGAGCCGTGAGTCAGCAAATGGCGTCGCAAATAGCGCTCACAGGGAAACACCTTCTGACAGGATTGACAAGGGTAATGGTGGGTTGAAGTGGCCAAATGATGCTCCAGTGCTGCTGGAGTCGTGTATTTATTCAGACACTTCTGGCACCGGAAATATCTGAAACCATTTTGAAATCAGAAATAAATTGAGTGAAACTTTAATCCATACCTCTGTCCCGTTCGGGAGCCCTGATTAGGATAAAGAGAGTGCGAGTACTGATGTACTCCTAAATCATATAAAGAACTAAAGGTTTTATTGCACTGATGGCACCGGTATGTCATTTCTGTTTCGTGACTTTGAATGTGCTCCAGAAATGGCTCCAAATCAGAGAACATGACCCCACACGAGGCTTG
This sequence comes from Euzetes globulus, assembly GCA_034695525.1. Classification (NCBI taxonomy): domain Eukaryota; kingdom Metazoa; phylum Arthropoda; class Arachnida; order Sarcoptiformes; family Euzetidae; genus Euzetes; species Euzetes globulus. Next base: position 9,101 of record JAQIWP010001986.1, read on the forward strand.
AATGCATTTGTACACCTTTTCTCGTTTATGGGACTTCATATGACTTTTCAGTTCAAAGTATGTCTTCCCGTTGTATGGACAGTACGGACAGACATAACTGCTATCAATTGAGTTCTTGCTTTGCGATTCCATTAAATCATTTTTTTCTTCTATTTCATTATGAATTTCCTCTTCAATACCCTTGGAGATATCGGAGGCCTGAGGGGGCAGAGTATGAGCTAACCCGTCCGGCCATACTTTATGAGTTTGCATATGCTTTTTGACATTACCTATGATTTACAACAAATGAAATATTCAATTCATTTGATTAGCAAATACTTGTATTATGAATGACTCACTTTTCTGTGCGAAAGCTCTGCCGCAGACTATTATTGAAAACAATTAACGAAATGAATATGAATTAAAGGCCAATCACTTACCGACGCATTGGTAGGGCTTTTCTCCGGTATGGCATCGAATGTGTTGCTGCAAATCAAAATTTTTGTTGAAACTGCGGTCACAGAAATTACACTTCAATTTAGCCGATCTTTTAGGTGACGATGGATTTGAGTTGGAGTTTGAGGTATTGGTGGACACACTTTTTATTACACGTTTGCGACTCTTATGAGCAGAAGCCTTGAGATCAGATGAGGGCAACACATGTATGGCTGCATCCAATTGCTTCTTCTGCAAACTATTTGTCGGTTTGTTTTGAACATCTTTTGGTCTAATTTTTGAGACATTAGTGTTAAGAGTCGTTAATTTGGACTGAGTTATAGTCGGGGCGATTGGAGTCAGATTTGATGACGAGATTACTGTAATTGGAATCGAATTACTGTTCGGAAGTGAATTTGGCTGAAGATTTAAAACAAAATTCTGCGGAAGTCCTACCGAAGGGCTATTTATTGAGCTATTGTTCGATGTATTCGAGGTCTGTACTAAAAAAGGAGTCGAAACTAAACTATTGATAAGAGAAACCGGAAGATTGAGAGTTTGCGCACCACTTCCAGCACAGGATGTCTGAATCGACTGATTTGTTTGATTATGGGAGGTATTGATTGTGGATAAAGTATCGGTGGTGCAGGTCGTAGTCAATGAGTTGTCACTTGTGATATGAAGAGTTGATGGACTTATGTTTGCTATGCTGTGCTCTATGCTTGAGGTCAGAGTCAAGAGATCCAATTCGCTTAAAATCACTCCATTGGAAAGAGTTGGAGACGTCGGAAGCGATAACTGAGAGCTTAATGATTGAGAATTCGATGGCTTCAAAGTGATGGTAGACTGGCTTTGAGGACTTGACTCCGATAACTGATGTGACCGATTGGCCACTCCTTTACGGCCGCAATCTTTCTTATGACTAACAAAACTGGTCAGAACTGAGAATTGTTGTTTGCATTTCCCGCACTGAAACACATCCTCCTCTTCTTCTGCGTGGTATACAAGTCATAAATACCATTCAATTGACAATCATTGATCATTCTTACCATTGTTTGAGATATTGGACACATTCAAGGCTTCCGATTCATTAAAGAGTTGCTGAACCGCCAAAACTGTTTGATTATCGAAAGCTGAAACACCTATTCCACAAACATATCACCATTTATAACAAATTCAAAGGTCCTGGCTTAGTTTTAAATTTTATTTCATCAGTGGCTACACATTTGAATTTTGACAAGATCATTTGACAAAACGGCCCTCCAAAATGCATGATAAAATTGACTAAAGAATAATTTTAGACAATTAAATGATTCAATCATTTCTTCAATTAATTGTATTCAGAATTAAAAACAAAATTTTAATTAAATGAAAGCAAAAATACGTTTCGATAAAAAGTTGGGTTATTTTTGGTTTACATTCGTCTCATTTGGTAACAGTTATGCTATCAATTTAGGGGTCAATTATATCACACATTATTTATGAATAACAGTATTTGTCTATTGAGGCCCTTAAACCTGAACTCCATTTTTCTCATTTAATTGAATAAAACGTAAGGATTACCAGAACTCAAGTCGGTGTCCATCGCTGTGACCATCCGACTGATGCCTAGAGTCAACTGAAGCCAATTTAAATCCAAATACAATGATTGAACCAATTATTTATTTGAATTAATGGCAGATATTTTGAAAGATTGTTTCCACTTTCATAACATTGTTTTTAAATTATTTTATGCGCACTTCAGGCAAACAAACAAACAAATTGATTTCAAACATAAATATCGTACTCCTCAGCCATTGGACCCCAATTGTAAGCCATGTCCATCCTATCCATCCCCTCATTTGTCTTGAAGTAAAGAAAATACTTTTAATTGTTATTCCTTAAGTTGTGCAAATCTGAAGTTCCCTTGATAGCCCTATTTGAGCTGCACTTCACATTCATTCACCATAAAAACCATCTGAATGAATGATAACTAAAAATGCAGTTAATGGTAATATATGAAGTGACAAATGCTTAACCCTTAAAAGGCGAGAGAAAAGACAATAAAGACTAACAATGGACAATTTTTCCAATTCATATTTAGAAGTCTAAAACGACAAATTATCTATTAAATTTTAAAAATATATAAATACACATACAGTACATAATAAAAGTGAAAAATGAATTACATTAACTGAATAATAGTAATAATTTTAACTTCTCAAAAATCCATTTTTCAATAAAGGTTTTGTGTTCACAAACTTAATGACTTGACCCACAAATTGTATTATCAATTATAATAGTGGGTCCTTTTAAAATACATATTTTATTATTTTTGAATAAAGTTATAATAAATAATAAAAGTCAAAAAATGTCAAAGGTCAAATCTTTTCTGCTTAATTCTTATTAATAAATATTAATCGATTTGGGAAAAATTTCCAAGGATCGTCTTTTAAGGTTTAAACAAACAAGCTCTGCATACTTTTTGGGCGTTTTTTTTTAATTTTTACTATTTAAGAACTTTTGACCAAGATAGTACAGGGTTTTAAGATTTACATGTACTGAATTTTGAACATAAATCACTAAGTTAATATTCTACAAAAATCAATTATTTCTTTCTTTAATTCAACTATCAAATATTCAGAAATACATCTCCAAAGTTTTTACTTGATTCATTATTTTTTACCAATTTTCACCTTTTTACAGAGTACCTTCTCAATACTTTTTAAACTATATAAATTTCCCTAGTAAAAGTCTAGGGCTTTTGGTAAGTTGCCTAAACGGAAAATAGTCACCTGCACTTTTCAAAAATTTTCAATTTAACCTTAAATCATTAAATATTTTGATATCACATTTGAATAAATAATAGTTATTTAATTTAAGCTCAATTTTAATTAATGAAAAAATAATAGTTTAATTACCTTTTTCAAAATTGACCTCTAAAAAAGGAATGACTCTTTAAGTGTCAAATTGATTAGTTAAATTTATTTTATCTACAAAAACTTTTAATAATTTATAATCTCAAATATATATATA
>JAQIWP010001987.1:0-12522 GCA_034695525.1 Euzetes globulus
CCTCCCCCTCCAATGTAACTCTGAGAGAATGTTTCAATTAATTTCTAAATTTTTTATTTAAGAAATCATTAAAATATTAGTAAACATCGAATTACATAACATTTGTCTTTAATTTAATAAACAAATGATTCTTAAAATTCTATTTCATTAAAATCTGGTCTCCCTTTCAATTCTGTCCCTTGTATTCAGATTCGACTTCTTATTTAATAATTATTAGGACTTTGCTCTGAGATTCTAGTAATTTGATAGTTTATATTTGAATTGCTAGTACTACAGATCCAAATGTACAATGTAAATGTTCTAATTTGAACCATTTTCAAACTAAAAGCAATGAATTTTTTTCTAATATACTAAATGTTTGACTCATCGGTTTGTGGAACTTCTTCGAGAGGAATGCCTGGAACTGAGGTGTTGTGCTGCAAACGTCTGAAAGAAGGCTTATTCTCCAAAATTTTTTCAATTTCTTCGATCAAAGTTGCGGTTAATTTGGGGACAATCTGTTGTAATTGATTCAAACAAATTACATTCGATCCTCGGTTTAGAAGAATTTGTGGTAAAGTCCAGAGTTGTCCGCATTAAACAACATTAGATTAGAGCTCTTAAACCCAACACTTCTTTTAGAACCAATTCTTTTAAACCGAAGACAGACTGCAATTAAAAAGGATTTTGAGTGAGTTATACCTTAAGTGCGTGCAGTTCCTGATAAAGTTGATCAACAGTTGTCGGAGCAATTAGAACGCAATTGACATTTTCATTTCTTAAACACCAAGCTGTCAATTGAATTGTATAATTCATCATGTAAACTTTTTCTATGAGCCTAATGCATTGAAAAGGTGCAATTTACCGATGGTCAGTTGTGTCTGATCGCATCCTAGTTTGTCGGCGATCATTGACAGTTCCAAATGTTTAGCATTTTGAACCAACTTTTCCTCATAATTGGTGGTCCGACGAGTTATTAGTTGAATGCCTTCGTCATAATTTAGAGATAATGGCGACCAAACTATACATCCGGTACCGATCTTATGGAAAAGCTCAGGTATGAAGAGTTCCATTTTATCGCGACTGAACATATGGTATTCCATTTGTTCACAAACAGGAGGCGGACAATTGAATTGACGAGATATTGAAAACGCCTCTGAGATGTGCATCGGAGCAAAACGTGACGTACCTTCAAAATGTGATCATATCAGTGAAAATATACATATCATAAAAATTAGATTGCTCATTCAACTCTTATATAATGATCAAAGGCGCGGCAGAAATATGTTAGCCATGACAATAATTCAGTGAATGGGATATTTTTGAATTTTATCAAAACTTAAAAATGCAATTTCGAAAAATGCCTAAAAATTTGTGGGTCCGTAAAAATTGAGAGCTAGAAGTATAAGAGGTCTTCAAATTATATTATCCTCCATCCATCAGGCTATAAATTTGTAATAATTACTAATAAATAAGCTTGGTTAATAGAGCTTTGAATGAAACAAATTTGTATTTCAATCCAATACTAACCCCAATAAAAAATAATTCCATTGTTTATAAGATAGGACATCGTCCGAACCTAACGGATAAGATCTAAATTAATTGTGTGTTTTGAACGGAATGTCCATCAATTCTGACCAATTCCTCCATTGGGCACAAACCGTCCAATTTATTAATTATTAAAATATCTAAATATTTGAGTTGCAATCGTTTGAGGGACGCCTCCACCGCTTCTATTATGAATTTTCTGGAAAGACCTCCGCTGTTATGAGCAGTGGGTCCATTGTACCAGAATAACTTTGTCGACACGATATAAGAGCTTCTCTTCCAATTCTTTTTTTTAAGAATGTTGCCAAGAACAATCTCACATTTGCCATTGGCATATCCATCACCAGTATCAAAATAATTAATGCCATTTTCATAGGCCAAGGTTAAAATTTCTTCAGCGGTTTGTTCATTGATTCTATTGCCGAAAGCACTCCACGCACTGAAGCCTACATTAGGCACTCGAAGACCGTTTTTACCCAAATTCCTGGATGAAGGCAAACCACGATTCGTGAATTTAAGGAAACATAAAAGCCATTAATACCTGTATTTCATTGCAATGAAACTGCTCGGAGCAAAATTGGCAAATATCTCATAATGAGGTGATGAAGGAGTGGCACTGATTGCTGGTGAGTGTCGGTCACCAATTTTCATATAAGAGAAATCTGTGATTAGGTCGCGATTGTCGACCGAATAGTTTCTGATGTCCATAAGAGACGTAAATATCGATCAGTTGAGTGAAAGCTTTGAAAATATTGTTTTATTGAGAATTTTATTAGAAATCATATTCGAATGTAAAATACATTTGATGTCATACGAGAGCACATATATGTCATACATTTTGGTCGATTTAACCACTTTTGCGCAGTGTTTCTATGCTTTGCATCTAAGCGTTTCAAACGCCTTACAATTCACCTTAATCTTGAGCTTTAAGCTTAACATTAATAGACTTAATCTTAAATATCACTTCATTTTACATCATTTCTTAGGGTTTGCATTTCATTATTCAGAGAAAAACAAGAAATACATCACAAGTTTTGTTTAATAGTTTCACTAAATATAGAGTCGATTATCGAATAATTAGTAATTTGATTACCATTTGATTACCACACCGTTTGTCCAAAAGAAACACATCAACGAATAATAGGACCCGAATATACATTTGTACAGAAATATTATCGAAACAATTATTGTTTCACCGAAAATGTTCACATCTTTTGAGATTATTCTACATTTGTTTCTCGTTATACGCAATAATACTATGAGAAGAGTTCAGAAAACAGTTATCAGATATAAAGCCATAATATATATAGTTTTTAAAACAAATCATTATAATTAGATAATAAGAGTAATTATATTATTAGTAGGTATGGGTCCTGTTGGCCACCTCTACCCCAATATACTGACTCAGGTCTCGATTGGCAACAAACAGTCCAACAATGTTTCAATTATTCCAAAATATTTAAATTCTAGTGTTTGACACTATTGCCACCGATGGGTGGCATCAAATCTAAAGACAGAGGGGGCCAACAAGTCCTATATCTAGTTATTAGTAATTATATTATGGTTCGAATCGCATGTATTGTTGTATTAAAGTGTATATTAAAGAGAGAATAAGTAATATTTGACTTAATCTAAAGACAGTAAGAAATTGAGAAATTGATCGAAAATTATATTTAAATAAGTCGATGAAAAAGTGTTGCATTCGATTAAAAGCCCTTTTTTGCCACATTCGAGAAATTCCTTATCACAGCTTCAAATTTAAATTGTTTTGGAAACAGAAACTTTGGATATAATTACACTTGATTTTAGATTAATTTCAAATACATTTGAAGACAATTGTTATTAAAATTTAAATGAGTTGTTAACCAGATTTGAGTGGTTAACGATCTCATTGAAAGAAGCGTTTCTATTGATTTCGTTCAACGATCCCATCGAAGTCGACAGAGTTGTCGTCGAGTTCTGAGAACTGTTGGTCACAAAACTATTGTTTAGTGAGGCGATCGCATCCCTGTGTCGCTTCTCAGCTGCGGCACAGCTCAGAATTATTTGAGCCTCAAACTGATGCTTAGCGTCAGTTCTCATCTGTTCCATATGAGTCAACAGTCCTATCCATTCAGTTATCATTAGTTTACAAAATCATTTAACTAATGATAATCAGTTATTTACCGATTTCTGAAGTGAAAACACTGGTGCAGACACTGCACGGCCACAATGGGATCGATGAAGACGATGATGACGATGAGGTGGGCGATGACAGCGCTTCCGGATGACTCTCCAAATGGCGTCGATATGAGCCCTCATTCAGATAAGACTTTCCACATATGGGACACGTATAGGGAGATATCATTCGGTTCTCTCCTAATCAAAGACCAAATTATTAATTGGAATCCATTGAGAAACCTTTCATTACTTGAGAATCTTTGAGATTCAATGAAACCGTTGTGTTCTTTCTTAATGTGAAGTGAAATCTCTTCAGTACTCGCGAGTATCAAATGACAGACTGGACACGACCCGACTCCATCGCTCACAGTATTCGAGTGCTTCTAAAGCCAATATAAAACAGTTTGTTATCAAAATCTACACCATTTTACAAAACCAATGTTCAAATCGAGTGAATGGCAGGGATGGAAAACAAACTCAATAATAATCAACAGAAAAGAAAAACCAATGTTATTATTAAAGAAAAAATTGTTAAGCTTTCAATTATAACCAAGTAATCGTTAAAGCGACAAGTTTTCAATAAATTAATACATCATCATCAGAGGTTGGGCTGTATTTTGTTTCGGTAAACTAAAAAATGCCCTACGCAGTTCCGGCAATTTTTTGGGCAAATTTTAAGATTTTTTTTGGTAATGTAAGCCAAAAATCAGACATTTTTACTAAAGGCTTCCTAAAATTCGCCATTTTATTCTTTATTTTAAGGAATCTTTCAGAGTAGCTTATCATAACTTAATAAGGCTAATTTAGGATTAAAAACACCGGAAATAAGCCTATTTTATAAGAAAATAGCCGTTTCCGCAGCTATTTTCTTCTGCCATTTTACCCATAACCCTTATCACTTTTGACAAAATACCCTCGCATACTCCCCCTAAAAAATGTTCATTGACCACCTCTGCTCATCATGCTTAATACTACGAAATTGCTAGGTCAGAATATAAAAACAAAAGTTTGCCTCAAACAAAACTGTTCATTAGTTCTAGAAATGATTGCAACCAATTTTTCACTAATCCTGTCTGAATAGCCAATGAAAAACCAAAAATGTCTGACTATTTTCTAAAACTATGATTTAGCCAGCATTTACTCCATTACATTTACTACTTCGATATCTTACTCATAAAATTAAAATTTCAAAAAAGGCAATTTTTGTCTATAGTTTGTATACTTTTCTAAACATTAGCAGTAGGTTTAGCTTTGGTTTTCTTCAATTTACTTAACATGGGCGTTTTTAATGGAGGTAATGAAGTTTTCACTTGCATTATTTTAAAGAAGCTAGAGTGGTCAAGATAGAGAACTACTTTTATACCCACTTCTGAAATTTTTTTTTGAAAAATTGTTAAAAAAACAAATTCTTTCCAAAATTTTTAAAACGGAGATAAACAATATAACGGTAGGTCTCGACTTCGACTCCCAATTCTAGTGGCTGTTCGAAAAAGTGCAGAGTTGGGAGCTGTCAGTTGTAACCAAACATGTGCAGGGGAGGATTTTCCAAATTATTACCCCTAGACCAAGATTTGGTCATTTTATCCTCCCTAGGTTTCAAAAAAAAAATTCCCATAAAAACACAGAAAAACTGACCCCCCCCCCGAAAATATCAATTTTCAGTAATGGTGGCCCAAAAATTACCATTTTTAGCAATGGCGGCCAAAAATGTCGGTCATTTTGTCCCTTATTTTAAGAAAATTAGCATTGTAACTTGAATTATAGCTTAATTAAGCTTATTGACGCTTTAAATTACCGGAAATAAGCGCATTTAGCAACAAAATTGCGGCTTCCGGCCACCATTTTTGAAAAATACCCCCCCCCCCCCTTAGATTTTGTTCTGAGAATGAGTGATTATCCCCCTGTTATATCCCCTAGGGTCAAGGACCTTGCACGTCTCTGGTTGTAACTGATCAAGACTTGTTTTACAGCCAAAAATATTCGCACAACTAATGATTTCAATTGTGAAAAAGCTAGTGTTAACTAGCTCAAAAATGTTGATCTTATCGCTAGATATTCTAGCAGTTTAATAAAACTTTAATTTTGTTTTAATAAATGTTGCACTCAGTTTCATCAAGGTTCCTCACTTCAGATCAAGTTTGAGTCTTAAAATTGGAAAAATGTATATACAATTGAAAACTAATATTTTAAAATTTCCCAAATAATAAGTATTGCATAGCATTGCTATTTATACGGTACATTATACACCATGGATCATCAAAGAGGGATCACATAAAAACATTCTGATTTGAAAATTCTTCTTATGTTTTGAGGGCTGACCCATTTTTCTTTGAAATTTTAGCTAAAAGTCAGCCATTTTCGAAAATGTTGTTTTAAAATAAAAAGAATTTAGAGTTAACTTGAATAATAGCTCAATTGGGGCTTTAAAGTTACCCGAATTAATATAAAAAAGAAAATGACCTTTGGGGCAGTTATTTCCATTTTACCCAATCTTAATCCCCCTCCCAAAAGATTTTGACAGAAATTTGTATTAAGTCGGAGAACTTGATTATCCCTGTTATACACACATCCTAAATAGTCCTTATTTTATGCCAAGAGCATTGGCAGCAAGATTGAGGACACTAATAAAATAATTTTCTATGTTAAGTAAAAAACAAAATACAAGGATCAAGTTTTTTGATGTCGAATCAGGTGATGATCTTGCAAACACAACAATTAATTGTTAGCAAAATTAATAACTCAAATGAAAGAGAAACTTTCATTATTTGTGTTAACAATAATCAAATAAATAGAAAATAAATCAAAGAGAAGAATAAAACTAAACAGGATTTTAAATAAATCATTTCGAGTCAATTCATTGATAAATTATTTGAAAATTTGACTTTTATTGGCTCTAAAGACTAAATTATACTAATATTTAGTAAAACTTGTTATTAATTTTCCAATAGATTTGCAATCGATTACTTCAAACAAGTTTTAAGACTAGACTCAAACTAAAAAGAGGTGAACAAAACAGACTGAATGCTCCCCCAATCAGACAAGCAGGGCCATTTCAAATAATTATGAGCGAAAAGTCTGACATTTCCCCAAATTTGCAACATTTGAGTGGAAACCATCATTTAAGTGACATTTTCTAATGTCTGGCTTTCAATATCAATAAAATTTACTCAAAATTATTTGATAAGAAATCAAAATAGAAATGAGAGGACTGTCGGACAGACGCATCAAAAGTAGTCGATCATTAAAAAACGATTGACTGATAAATTATGTGCAGTTATTAAACAATTATATTCTTGATCCTAGTTAAAAATTCAATGAGTTTTCATTAATGACCTTTCGCATCTGTTTGAACTCTTGCAACTGAAATAACTATTTTAATATATAGATAATCAAAGTGAGTTTGAAAAGAGGTCCAAATATTTGAATTAAAGTATTAATTCAAATGTATTAAAAATAAATTAGAGTAAAGATAAGAAAGCAGACAGAAATAAATGTTTATATTTGTGGCACTAAAATGAATATTAATAAAATCGATAGTCGATTGTATGCAAAGAATTCTTATTAGAAATGAGTAAAAAATATGTAGTAAAGTATGAAAAGAACTTTTTTCAAAACTAATTAATTCTAAAATCATTGCGAGATTTCGAGACACGAAAGGAGTGGGTCTGAGGTTGAGTTCATTCAATTTTTCTAGAATTTAGAGGTAATACTTGGAGATACAGGTATTCGTCTGAATGAAAATTTTAATTTTTCAAATAAAACTATAGGTTAAGGAAATTCGTCGAATTATTTCATAACATTTAATTTTGAGCGAAAAAATTAATGCCAGCCATGAAATAGAGGAAAAATTTAGCATAAAAATGATTTTTGTAATGGAGTGAAATGTGGTTATGCTGTAAACTCATTCCGCATCCCAGACATCAGACAGTAATGGGTGGGGTTTAATCATAAGCCATCCGATTGGACTTCGATTAATTGTGTCAATACATTTTTAAAACAATGTTTTGGTCGCAAACATTATTCAGACCATTAAAATTCAACTGTTTTTATGCCAATTCGAGTTTGAAAAGCGAGAAAAAATAATTAGATTTAATTACATGAAGTTAATGAACTTGTTGTGTATGTCTGGGCCGTCTGCCATGTCTGCTACAAATGCCATGCGTATATGTCTGTCTCGTTTTTGATTCGCACTTTTCATTTCAAATACTTTAAATTATTTATAGGAAAATCGAAAAGTATTCAAATTTTTAAAAATGTCTCAATCGTTGCTTTTACTAAAAATCTAATTATTTTCATTTGTGTTAACATTTGAATAAAATAAAGGGTTTGTGAAACTAATGCGAAAATTTATTTCCTCATAAGAGTCGATCGTTTTCCTCGTTCAGTATAATCAGTAGATTTTATATTTGGCATTACATGAAAATCAAGGCCAGAGGACATAGAACTCTAATGACGGCAACCAATAAGAGGGGACAATTAAAATATACATTCGACACTAGTTTTGCGCCGCAAAAAATATGCTCAACATTTTTTAAAAATTCAATTTTCAGTAACGGAAGAATTAGAGTTAAAAAATATATCCTTGAATCAAATTAATTAAAATTAAATATTAAAATCATTTTTCCAATATTAGAGAGATTTTAGTTATACCGCAGATGTGATTGACATTAATAAACACTTGAATAGCATATAAATAAAACATATATTAAATGTTTTAAAAGCGATCGACACTATAATGTACTTTCAACTCTTGGCTCAGTATTTTCAATAGTTTTTGCTTTCTTTACTTCATTGCTTTCCATTAGTTTTTATAGAACTGAGCGATTAAACCAATGAAAAAAGTATTGTCAACAATTGATTTCAATCAAACAAGCAAAAATGATAATAATTAAGTCAATTAAATATTTAATTCAGTCTTTTTAAAATGTAAAAACTTATTAACTGCAAAGAAATTAAATTAAGCATTCGTTGGGCGAACACACATTTGCCACAAGAGTGCCAGAGTGGTTAACCCGCTCCACACTAAAATCCTAATCCTTAAAGTTTACTAAACACAATGAATTGAATTTGAATTTTTAAAGCTTTTAAATTCTAAGCAAGCTCTTAAAAATAAATTCTTAAAAGAAAATTTGAAAATAATCTTGATAATTTGAATAAATGTTAATCCTGATCAAATATCAATAAAATGATATCTAAATAGTGTATTAACATTTATTCCAATGTTTTGAAGTCATAACTGATTTTAAACAAATATTCAAAAATATTAATGGTTTTAAATTTCCAAGAATTACAATTCAAGGATTTATAGCTTTTATATACTCATTAAAAATATTGCATTTATTAATAATAATTAAAAAAAACTGGAGAAGAAATAAATTAAATATCAATATTACTGATAGTTGCCACACAAGCTTGGTCTAGCCTCCACCTAGGTCAAAACTTCTTTAGATGAATAAAACTATATAATTTTTTCATAACAGTTTGAATTTGTCGTTGTAATTGTCATTTGGACAAGTTTAAACATGCTATCTGATGAACGGAAGCGATAAGTTATAAAGCTCATTTGCATTACTCATTTTAATCGATAAAAATCAATCGATTTATGGTTAATTTGATTAATAAGGGAATAGCGGCACAAATATGAAGCGCAAAGGCATTGATTTGGATTTAAACAAAATGAAGGGCCGCTTCTGTTAGACTCTGTCCCACTGACGTCTATTCCCGAGACTAGACGTGAATGACTCACGTGTTTTAGTATAGCCTAAGGGTCTGCGAACTCATCATTTGAACGATTGGTTAAATTAAAGTGAATTTAATGGATTCTCTGATAAAATGGGGTATTTTTGGTCACAATTAAATACCTTTGACTGATGTGTGGCTAAACTGCTCTGTCCTTTGAAGCCTTTGCCGCAATGATTGCAAACAAACTTCTTTTCATTGTTTTTGGCCACTTTGTCCAGAGAACAATGGCTTCTCATGTGTTGCTGTAAATTAGACAACTGGATGAAGGCTCGGCCACATTCAGGCACCGAACACTTATAGGGCCGTTCGCCTGCAATACAAGAGAATCCAATTAGAAGAATAGTGTTGAGCGCCAGACCAGACAAAGTGCTTTAATGATCGTTCAATACATCTATAGGTTGGCTGACTATTCGGATAATCTGGGATTGAGTTCAACTCATAGTCTTTGTGATAGTCTTCTATTACATTTATGCTGTGCTATACCTATAGAGACTGAATCTCTCTTCTCATTGACATCAAGTGAACACACATTTGGTGGTAGTGTTCAGAGCAGAGCATAACTGGAGAAGAATCGAAGCAAATGTAAGGAATAGAGAGAGAGAGAGGAGTAGTATGGGCTCGACATCAATCACTGTCACTTTTTGCTCTCTTCTGAAAAAATTAAAACATATATTACACACATCGGACCCGATTTGATGTTCGGCACAGCTATTCATTGTATGCCTTCCATTGGTTGTAACAAACTTTTGTAAGTTTGGCACAACTTCTCTGTTAGACTCAGAATTATAGTCACAGAAAGAGAAAAGTAGAGAATTAAAGGCAAAAAATTGTGTGATTCCAACAATGACTGAACCACTGATACAATCATAAGACTATCTGATGCCAGTCCTATACATCATCACTGATCTGCTCTAAACATCACATTAGAGTCAATACCGAAAAGAGTATATTCCCTACGACTGGGATTCACTTCTTCGCAATTGCTGTGCAAGTAATCAACACTCAGATAAAGGAATGGCTAATCGAGTGCTGCGAATCAAATCATGTATTAGTTGACTGAAGACATAAGACAAGAGAAGAGCTCAGAACTCACGCTATTCTCACATCAAATAGTTTATTGTCTGATAATTCATTTCTTTCGCTAATTATAACAAATGACTGCTATTTAACGGTTAAGACTAAACGTGTGGTCAGAATAATAAAATGCAGACCTGTGTGGAGCCGAGTGTGTTGTTGGACATGAGATAACTGTTTGAACTTTTTGTCACAATAACTGCATTTGTATGGCTTCTCTCCGGTGTGTATTCGGTTGTGTTGTGCCAACTGATGACTGGACGTAAACGACTTATTGCAGTGTTCGCATGGATGACATCGACGTATTGCTGCTCCCGAACCAACACCACTGCCAGACATTAATACTGTGCCGCACAATCAAATACATACATTTAAATCATTGCTAACTTTACCCAAACCACAGCCAATAGATTGACTCAATTTCAAAACAAATCATTCAAATGAATGCAAATATAAATAATATAAAAATCTATAATAAAAGGAGTAGTCGTTTGAAACGTCAATACTATTAGTCAAGTATTAGTCAAGAAGTAGTTTAATGAAGAATATCGTCATTAAGTGTCAGACAATAAGATGTTATGTAAGTGTTAGACAGAGGGCTGAGACATTGGGCAGACAGAGGGAGAGCAGTATCGGCAATGTCTGGCTTACCTTTGGGTGTGAATTTCAAATATTCAATATCACAAAGACTTGAACCGACACTAAATGAGAATTGTTTTGATTTATTGATTGGATGTGAATCACAATCAATGGAGTGAGCGGTCAGTACATGTTGTAGGACTTGCAGGCGATTATGAGTCTGTGCGCCAATAGCTTTCAACTGATTTAAATGATTTAAACTCAGTTTAAAGCGATATTAAATGAGACTTTCAGTCACTTTGTTGTCGACATTTTTGAGGCTGAGCTCAGTCTATGGCAGTCAATGCAGACGTAAGGCAGCGCTCCCTCTATTGCCTCACGACTTCAAACTGACTTTTCCACTCTTTTTCTTCTTTAAACTAATTTTTCTCATTAAACATGTTTTGTAAGAGTATTTAACGTGTAATTAAGTGATCAAAATTTGGAACATTGGCTGTATTGTTGACCCCAGCGCTCACACAGACTTCTTCTACCAGCGCTCACTCAGACTGTCAGACACAATGAGACAAACTTAGTCTGAGTTTAGTCACTCATCTCTGATACTATTGTTTCCATTTCTAATCCAATTGTCTGACTATTAGAGCCTATCTTTTCAACACATTTCCGACAAATCGACTGTTTGTCCATTAATTCAATTAATTATTTACAAATTGAATTCAAATAAACATAACTCGCAGTCAGATTCATATCTCTTTATCTAACTTAACATCAAAACAAAAATTAAATCATTGATTATAAACAGGATTACGAACGAGACAAGTGTTGGAATGAAATTTTTCCAGGTTTAACCCCAGATCACTAACTGTGGTATTATTGTCCGCCAATTCTCATTAAACTTTTAAATTTAAAACTTTTCCTCGTTTTTACTTTTTTTTCCAGACTTCAAAGTTTTACCCAAACGAGTTTTTAGACAAATTGCTAGTTAATTATTGCAATTCAATCTAAGATTTTATTCTCGAAATCTTTTCTTGCAATTTATTAATTGCAATATTTTGCTTCAAAATAATTTCAGATTAAGTAAAATCAATTAAATACAAAAATAAGATAAAATTTATATAAAAAATGCGATCATCGTACAAATTATTTATGTACTGTCTATTATCGATATCTAATTATAATTTATTATATCCTTTACTCAACACTTTACCATTTTACTACTTTCCTTGAATTGCTTCTTAAGTTGAAAGTTTTTCAACATTTGAAATGCTAGTGTCATTTTAAATCATTTGTATCGTATCGTATTATATATATATATTGTTAAAAACTATTAGTGTGCCTGGTAATATATATGCCTTGTTACAGTTTAAATACAATTACATTTAAAATATTATTCTATTCAATTTTATATTATTATTATATATATATATATATATACACCTC
>JAQIWP010001988.1:0-12517 GCA_034695525.1 Euzetes globulus
TTACTCTTATATCATTCAATAATTAATTTCAAGAATTTTTTAAAAAATATTCTTGAATATTCCAAATGATACTTTTTTGCTAGCTCTATGAAGTTGATGGTTAGCATGCAAAAAAATTGAATTGATGTTAAGGTAAATTAATTTTTATTTGAATTATCAATTAATCATGTTAATTATATCTTTAAATAATGAATTTAACCGAATTGCGAAAAGATCTTGGTGAACTCATGGTCGGCCTGAGCAATGCCGGAACATTCGTCGCTGGGATTACCCTTCTCATTGGGACATTTGCCATTGTCTCGGCCCAGAGCCCAGAAGGCCAGATGTCCGATGCCCTTGCTCTTTGCATAGGTTACAACTTTGTGTGCGTCGTCCAAAGTAAAGGCCTTTCCTTCGTCATTGCGGCCAATCATCGGGGTCAGTCCAATCATCGAGTAAAGTTCCTGGTCACTCTTTGACGGCCAGATCTGTTTCAGCTGTCGGTGTGTGGCCTCTCCAACATCGGCCACAGCTCCGCCCCAGGCCTTACTGGATTGGAAGTCCATAGCCATAGCGTTGACGATATCAACGTTGACGCCATGTTTGACAGCACTTCTCAGAATAGTCATACCCTGTCCGGTAATACCGTTATCGTCGGCACCGATGGTCAGGGAAAAGGTGATGGCTGGGTTTTCCTTCTGAATCTGGGCGACAGCCTGGGTCACTGTGTCGGTGGGGATGTTCTTTTCAATATCCAGATCTAAATGAGTAGACTGGGCTGAAGCCAAGGCGTGTTTATAGGCACCGGCCAGAGCTGCCACTGAGTGACAGTTATTTTCCAAGTAATTGCCCTCGGCACCTCCAGTGGCCATGATAACATCGCCGCCGGCTGCCTTGAATGCCTTGATTTTGGCAACTGCATCATGGTCATCGATGCTCTTCTGGCCGTCCCAAGAGGGAGTGCAACCATTCTTAGCCAGGACAAAGGCCAATGTCACAGCCTTCAGACCGTACTTTGAGTGTAGGCCGGCCAAGTCCATACCTGTGTAGATATAGGGCGCGAACTTGGGCTCTGGAACAGAGTTTAGCATGATCAAAATTTGATTTACTTGAACGTTTTAATGCCATGTTTAAATAAAAGCATGGTTTAATATTTTACCTCGCTTAGCTTCGGCCAGAAAGACCAGGGCACATAATGCCAATAAACTTAGAGTTACTTTCATTCTTGGAAAATAAGTTTTCACTCAATTATTTGGAGAAAAAAAAACTATAAAATTGTTTTCGAAAATTCCGAACATTTTATACCAAGTTTTTAATCAATTAATCGATTGGTAAATGTTTTTGTGCGTTTTGTGTAACTTACGACACATGTCTTTTTCTACTGATGTATATCTGATTGTTCTGTGCTGGGGTTTGCTATGCAATGGTAGATCGAAAATGGCCGCATCCAGTTTCCCATAAATGAATTTCCCATATTTGGTTTTTCCATATATGATTTTCCTATATAACGAAAAAACCGTCAGTTGCTTAGGCTCAATTGGGTACAGAATATAAAATTGCTCTGCCATATTAGGGGCAAGTCATGCAGTACCCAAGTTATGGTCTTAATGTTTTATCAAACTGGGTAAAACAAGGAACGCCTATCAAAATGTGTTCATGGGAAATGTGGTGGTGTATTATTTTTCAAAATCCAAGAAGAAATACTGATTTTCAGAACTTTGATAAACTGTAACTTTTTATTTTTGTTTATTTTCTTTAAGTAAAAATTTTTGAACAGTTATTTTTATGGAATATTGCCTACAATCGTTTAAATTTATTTTTTTATGCCTGCTAACTAATTATGTATTTTGAAAATATTTTTGATAATTAGTCAATTTAATCTTAAACATTAATTTAATTTGTTTGACATTATTTTTTAAATGCTGCCAGTTAAATAAATAAACTTAATTAAATATACACAAAATATTACATTGTAATTGAAAAATTGTAACTTTTAATATCATACTAAATACTGTACAAACTATTTTACAAACTTTTAAGAACATCTTAATTAAAATTTCTCAGTGTAAATTAAATAGATTAAATCATTTCCTCATATCCTCTTAGGGTCAATGGCTTTCACTTTGGCCAAGCCATCTTGGCCAAGGTATCTTCATATTCTTCTTCTGATTTACAAAACTGTAACTTTAAATTTTTTCCAAATTTTTTATTGAAATATTTTAGGTATTTGTAATTATTGGGAAACAAGATATTGTGGCGTATTTTTGTTCATGCTAATAAACTAATTAGAAATAATTTTAATTGATGACTACGATATAACATATTTTAAAAATTGACCTAATTTCACAGAACTTTAATAAACTGTAACCTTTTATCTTTCCTCATTTTCTTTACAAAAAAATGTTTGCACAGTAAAAATTTTGGTTAACTCCGATGAGACCTTAATTTTATTGTTGCTTACTAGTTATAATATTTTGAAAATATTTTTGAGGATTAGTCAATTTAATCTGATTCTCATTCATTTTATTTATTTGAGATTATTATTTTTAATGCTGACATTTGAAAAAATAAATTATATTTAATAAACACAATCTTAAAATATTACATTGTAATTGAAAAACTGTAACTTATTTAAGTTATCAAATTATCTTTGTTAAATTTTTATAATATCAAATGATTACTTAACAATTTATGTAACGAACTTTTTAAGTACATCAAAATTAAAATTTGGCAACGTGAATTAAATGGATTAAATTTGTTTCCTCATATTTCCATAAATCATCCATGCATCCTCCTAAATCAATGACCTTGGCCGGCCCCATATCTTCATATTCGTCTTCTGATTTACAAAACTGTAACCTTTTAAATCTTTTCAAGTTTTTCAAGTAATTATTTTTGAATAATTACTATTATTGGACGTTCCAGTTCCGACGTTTTATTTTTGTTCATTCTAATAATGTAATTAGAAATAATTTTAATTGATGATTACAATATAAAATAATTTAATAATTGCCCATTCTTCTTTTACAAATGTAAGAAGTTATTAGAAGATGACGAATAATTGTTAGAAAATTACAAAGTATATTTCCTAGTTGATAAAACCACCAACAAAGTGCATTTAATAAATAATCAAGGTTTATCTTTAATCCCGGTTGGAAAAATATTTATTTACAAAAAAAGCATTCAATTGTTGAACAGATTTTCCATTGAATTCGTTTTCTTGTTTCTGATTTATTACAAAACAGAATATGAAGAATATAAGAAGGAAAACGATATATGGGCAAATTAATTTGAATCATCAAGGTCGACATTAAAAACCTCATTTTTATAAAAAAGTTAAAATTTTTCAAAATTGTATTTCTTATTTCGAGGACAAGTAAAACCCATTAAATCTACCTGATTAATTGCGTAAAAACATTAGCACACCATAAAAAAAGAATCTAAGTTTGAAACTGTATTTTTTCTTTTAACAGTCTAAATAAATAAAATAAAAAAACATGGCAGTTACTTATGTTTTTTAATAAAAATTAAGGCTCATCCTGATATTTCTCAAAAAACATAAGCTAGGCAGAATAAATACTGATTTTCCAGATCGTTAATAAACTGTAACTTTTTATTTTTGTTTATTTTCTTTACGCAAAAATTTTTGAACAGTTATTTATGTGGATATCTTAACTTCAAGCGTTAAATTTTATTTTGTATATGCCTGCTTACTAATTGTGTATTTTGATAATATTTTTGAAAATTAGTTAATTTAATCTTAAACATTAATTTAATTTGTTAGACATAATTTTTTTTAAATGCTGCCAGGTAAATAAATAAACTTAATTAAATAAACACTATCTCAAAATATTACATTGAAATTGAAAAATTGTAACTTATTTAATCAAATTATCTTTTTGTCAATACTTTTAATATCAATTGAATACTGGACAAACTATTTTACAAAATTTTAAGAACATCTTAGTTAAAATTTTGCAATGCCAATTAAATGGATCAATTCAGTGTCTTCATATTTCCATAAATTATCCATACATCCCCTTAAAGTCAATGACCTTGGCTGCCCCATATCTTCATATTCTTCTTCTGATTTAAAAAACTGTAACTTTTTAATTTTTTCAAGTTTTAATTTAATTACTTTTGAATGTTAATTATTATTGGTTCAGTGCAATCGCTCTCTTTTTGGTCATGCTAATAATCTAATTAGAAATAATTTTAATTGATGTTGGCAATATAAAATAATTTAATAATTTACCATCCTTCTTTTACAGATGAAATAAGTTATTATTAATTTCCTTAATAAAAATCATTCACAAATAGACCAATAATTGTTAAAAAAAAATTACAACGAGTATTTCCTATTTGATAAAAATCACCAACAAAGAGCTTTTAATAAATAAGCAAGATTTATCTTTTATCCTGGGTGAAAAAAAAATCTTTCTTTACAAAAAAGCATTTAATTGTTGAACAGATCTTCCATTGAATTCATTTTTTTGTTTCTGTTTTATTACATTATAGAATATGAAACATATAAGGAAAACGATATATGGGCAAATCAGTGTGAATCATTAAAAATGACAACCATATGAAACTTTGAATTTTATGCTTGCTTACTAATTATGTATTTTGAAAATATTTTTAAGGACTAATCAATTTAATATGATTCTCATTCATCTCATTCATTTTATTTATTTGCAATTATGATTTTTCAATGCTGACAGTTGAAAAAATAAACTCAATTTAATAAATCCAATCTTAAAATATAACATTGTAATTGAAAAACTGTAACTGATTTAATTTATCAAATTATCTTTGTTAAATTCTCGTAATATCAATTAATTACTGGTCAATTTATGTTTTTATTTCTTAAGAAAAATTAAATTAAAATTTCTCAATGTCAATTAAATGGATCAAATCAGTGTCCTCATATTTCCATAAATCATCTATACATCCTCTTAAAGTCAATGACCCATAGTTTCAAGTTCTTCTTCTGGTTTTCAAAACTGTAATTTTTTAAATCTTTTCAAGTTTTTCATGTAATTATTTTTAAATGCTATTTATTATTGGTCGGACAACTCTGACGGTTTCCTTTTGTTGTTCATTCTAATAATGTAATTAGAAATAATTTTAATTGATGATTACAATATAAAATAATTTAATAATTGCCCAGTTTCTTTTACAGATGAAATAAATTATTATTAATTCCCTTGTTAAAAATCATTCACAAATAGACCAATAATTGTTAGAAAATTACAAAGTATATTTCCTAGTTGATATAAACCACCAACAAAGAGCATTTAATAAATAAGCAAGGTTTAACTTCTATCCTGGGTGGAAAAAATTTTTCTTTACAAAAAAAAACATTCAATTGAACAGATTTTCCATTGAATACGTTTTTTGCTTTTGATTTATTACAAAACAGGATATGAAGAATATAAGAAGGAAAACGATAAACGGGCAAATCAATTTGAATCATCAAGGTCGACATCAAAAACCTCATTTTTTTAATAATTTAAAATTTTTCAAAATTGTATTTCTAATTATGAGGACAAGTAAAACCAATAAAATCTACCTGATTAATAGCGCAAAAACATTAGCACACCATAAACAAAGCTAGCTAAGTTTGAAACTGTATTTTTCTTTTAACAGTCTAAATAAATAAATTAAAAAACAAGTCAGTTATGTATGTATTTTAATAAAAATTTAGGCTCATCCTGATAATTCTCAAAAAACATAAGCTAGGCAGAATAAATATTAACTTTCCAGAACTTTAATAAACTGTAACCTTTTATTTTTGTGCTTTTCTTTACCCAAAAATTTTTGAACAGTTAATTTTATGGATAGTTACAATGCCTCCAATCGTTGAAATTTATTTTTTATGCCTGCTTAATAATTATGTATTTTGAAAATATTTTGGAAAATTAGTCAATTTAATCTTAAACATTTATTTATATTTTTTGACTAAATTTTTTTAAAAATCTGCCAGTTAAATAAATAAACTTAAATATACAATATCACAATATTACATTGTAATTGGAAAATTCTAACTTATTTAATCAAATTATCTTTGTTAAATACTTTTAGTATCAATTAATTACTGGATAAACTATTTTACAAACTTTTAAGAACATCTTAATTAAAATTTCGCAATGTAAATTAAATAGATTAAAACATTTCCTCATATCCTCTTAGAGTCAATGTTTTTGACTTTGACTAAGCCAAGCTATCTTCATGTTCTGCTTCTGATTTACAAAACTGTAACTTTTAATTCTTTTCAAATTTTTTATTTAAATATTTTAGTTATTTTTTATCAAATGGTTAATCGTTAATTTAATTACCAAATAATTTTATTTGATTTGAAATACAGCCTTTTATAGACGACAATATGGCTAATTAATTATAAGAAGTTCGGACATTTTATTTTTGTTTATTTTCTTTATGCAAAATTTTTTGACCAGTTATTTTTATGAGTATATTATTTCAAATTTATTTTTTATACCTTACTAGGAATGAAGATTTATGTTAAATCTTGAGAAAATGATTAAATTTAGGCTAAATCTTCAACTTTTAGGCTAAATGTTAACTAAAAGTTGAAATCTTGAGTTTTAATGGAATAATTAAAGAAAATATTACATTAAAGATAATTTTTCTTCACTTTCAATATCAATTATTGAATAAATTCTGAATCAGAATCAGAATTGTCACAGTTAGGTCATATGTTTACAAAAAACACTCTTCGGATAAACCATTTTATAGAATCAACTGCCAGTTTAGGAACAGGAATGCACAATGGCCGAGATCCTAAGAGATACAGGAAAGAAATAATGACTCATTTTTAATGGCAAACCCAAGATGTCATTAAATTTTGGACCCTTTTGGACATAAAATCTTAAACAAATAGATAGGACCGAAATGTTCGATTCGGTTTGGATTAATCCCTAAGCAATTAAATGATGACGTTTTTGTAGACCTCCCTTACAATTAATTCATAAAAAGTCTATTCTTATGCCGAAACGACTCTAAGATTATAAGATAAATCAAAAAGTTTCTCAGATATGAAAATGTGAATACCTCCTAAACGGCGAATATTCTTTCAGGTAAAAAGCATCATGTACATCATGTAAATTTTCTGTGGGTTAAACTAAACTTTATGAGCGGGTAGAATGACAAAACTATATACTACATTATTTCGTGTATCTAATGAAAAATAAGAATTGTTTTTAGCCCAACCGTTGCATACGTTTTTTGTTTTTATTCTACATATTAAAAACATTTTCTTCTTTTGGGTATCCCCTTGGCCAAGCCTGATACACCATAACCTCCATGTGGAAATCTTGACTGATAGATATTTTTTTATCAAAAAGTGAGTTCTGAGATGTTTGAGAAGGCGTGGGCTCATCACTGATCAGGGTTTTGGCCAATTATGTTGAGCAACGCGTGGCGTAAGATTAAGTATCAACTGATTCGCATCCAATCCTCACAATCCATATAAAAATACCTGTCTTCAGCTCTTAGTACACATTTTCATAAGATTTCATTTGAATCCAAGTCTCACTCATATATTTTGCATAGATTAAATAAGTGAAAATATTTGTGTTTCACTTTCTCAATTTTTAACTAACTCATATATCCAAGTTATTTCAGAATAATTATGAACATTCAAATAAATGCTTTTCAGTCAATTTATTTATTCATTTGCTTAATATTTGTGTTAAATAAGTCGATAGCAACAAATGGTAAGTCTTTAAAATATTTGTTCTTAAACTTTTTTAGGGGACCGGAGTTTGACCTCGGCACTGCTAATATGTTTAGAAAGATGACATGGAATCAAAAATAACTAGATTACTTTGATTGAAAATATCTCCTATTTCAAAAAATGAGATCAAGGTTTTAGAATTGAAACTTTAATTCTGTTGAAAGGAACATGTTTATTTTAATCTTGCTTAAAATCATATTAGTCAAAGCAAGATTAAAAGAAACATGTTCCTTTCAACAGAATTAAAGTTTCAATATTCAGTATTTTTGAGCATCGCCCAGGTCAAACTCCGGCATTATTAGATACAAAATCATAGACAAGTTGCCCAGTATGGAAACTAGATAAAATAAAGGAATTGAGTCAATATTTTATTAAAATTACTTAAATCTACACCCTGATAATTTCTGTCCACTATATCAAATCCAGATTGTATTTATTAAGGTCTGACAAAATGTCCATACTGAAGCTTTCTAATTCGATGAGTTTGACCATCATTGTTCAAAACTTTCATTTCACTGCAAAATATACAAAATGATTAAACTTGTTGAATTTTTCACAAATAATACAACCTAGTCATTGACAGAATAGAATTTTTTTAAATTTCATCATTAGAAATCTCTACAAAAATTTTTTGAAATTCCCCTTGGTCCGAGACTTAGTTATTTATTCCCATAGATTTAAAAAATCTTTTCCCATAAAAAAGTAGAGAGACTTACTCTTAAACCGTCTTTTTGTATGTTATTTTAAGGAATTTAAACTTTAAACTTGACAAATTACCTTAATTGTTGCTTGATTAAGATAGTTTATGCTTAAGATTACCCAAAATAAGTTAAGGGCCAAGAACGTTTCAGCCATTTTGGAAATATATCCAGGTTTTGGCCTGAAAAATAAGTCACTATCCTCTCCCTATATCTCCCTTAGGGTCACGGATCTTGGCCATGCTCAAAAGTATTCTGTCCCAAGAATTACATGTTTTTATAGCATGTTCAGATCTCTTTTCAAATATAACATAAAATTTGAAGGCAATGAGAGATTACTAAATTACCTAATTGTTAATAAATAGCTAAATTAACTAAATGCTAAATCAAAATATATCTCTTGTAAAATGCGTTTTGCTTTTTCCCAAATAACTTATTTCAATAATTTTTCAATTGCATAGAAAATGGACAACAAATTGATACACCAAAAGACGATCAATTAAACTCTTATAACGATTGGGCAAAAAGAGGGGTCAGTTTTATGGCTTCATATTATCTTATAAAATTAATTATAATTTTTTAATTTCAGATGAATCTGGTCAGTATCCATTTCTTTCAGAGATTCAGATCATTTTAAACTTGCTGAACTCTTGAACTAATAACTTCAATTTTTAAATTATTTAAAGTATTATATTGAATTGTATAGATATGTATCTTGCACTTTCTACAATTCAATTAATAGTAAGGAAAGACTAAGAACATTTAGAATTTTTTGAATATATTTCGTAATTTTCATTTCTTTATTTAAAAAACGGGTGAATAAACCAACAAAAATTAGTGAATAAAAGAAGCTAGGAAGAGAAGAGCGAAGTAGCTATTGTATCAAATTATAAAATTCAAAGCATCTGAGTTTTACCTCAAATCTTATATAATTCAATATAATGCTCACATCAATACCACAATTTGAATACTTTTCACTCAATGTTTTTATTATTTTTATTCCAAAAATAGGGCCGAAAGGTATGTTTTATATTGAGAATCAAGTGATTAAATTAATTGATGTCTTATTTCAAATTGTGGCCATAAATCAATTGAATCTTCAATTGTCAAACAGATGGTGAGTGTTTTTATCGCAATACTTTATTTTTTTTAAATGTTTTTTACAAGATTAAAATAAATATAATTATTTTAAAATAATTAGAAAACACTTCTAAAATGCAGTTATTGGTGTAAATAACTGATAGTTCTTTTTTTTATTCTGGAAAATATGCAGAGAAATATTTTTAATTGACCTTGTCTTTACCCAGAAGTTTTTAACTTTGAAGTATGTATTAAGAATAAAATGAGACCTAGATTTTTAAAAATAAGATTCAATTAATATTTGGTCATTTTATAATTTAGAAATATAAGTTCTTCACAAAATTGAATGTTTAGGTTAAGGTTCAAATTCTTATAAAACTTAAATATTTTTTACCCTGTTCTAAAGATATGAAAATTTGATCAACTCTCTTTAATTTTGTAATTAAATAGCTCAGAATATGAAGTTCAGTCGGAATTTAAATTTTGATGATTTTAAGTTTAATTAACAAAAGTTAAATAAAACAAAAAACAAATTAGTAAATTCCCTGGTATATTATTAAAGTTGATTTGCTTTATTTGAATTCAATGTGTATGGTTGTTTATCTAAAATTTAGATTCTAATTTTAACATATTTATTTAATTAAAAATTATATCAATCATAATTTAAATCATTTCATTAGTCAATAGATAACAATCGAATAGATATAATTAGGTTTCCCTCTATTTATTACTCAGAATAAGGGAAGACACGAATTTATTGACTTTAACCTGAGCTCCAAAAGATAATTTCCAATTTGAATAATTCTAAGATATTTAATAAATAATATTATAATTAATTTCATTTCATTTTCATGGAATCCAATGATAAAGATGTGCCAGGTAGTAAAGCATCTAATGTTACATTTGAAAAAGGTTTTCAATCTTATATTTTTTTTTGTATTCCGCCAAAAGGTTGACCCTCGGGTAAGAATCATATCACTGACTAGGATTTTATCGTTGGTAAAAGTTCCGAAAGCTATCGAAATAACCATAATCAATAATTATAAATTTGCATATAATCTAAATAGTTATTTTTGCCAATGATCACCGGCTGCCAAAATTTGGGCACTTTTAAAGCACTAAAGAAGAATATAAGATAAGATTTTGTTATTTGAGACAGCAGAGTTCATTTTACTAAATTTTTCTTACTGAAATAGGAAATTTTGCTTCATTTTTAAACGTGAAACTTATTATTTTATCTTATTAAAGTTTAAAATGCATATTTATTATAATTTCTCTTCTTTATCACGTTTTAAAAGTGACCAAATTTTGGGCAGCCGATGATATTTAGATAGATTCTAGGCAAGTTTCTGATTAGAACGGCGGTTATTTCGGCCGCTTTCAGATTTCGTATCAATGATAGAATCTTGGTGAAAACTGAAATGATTTAAACAAAATTGAATTAATTGTTACAGAATTGCGCTTCGGTAAGACATAAAACTATTTAAAGCAAAATGATCTGAGAAATAGTTTTCCTGAAAAGTTGGTCGGTTTTAATGGGGAAACGAAACGATTTCGAGATGCCTTTTGGAAGAATGAGTTCCAACCGCTATTGAAATGGATTAAAGTATTTGTAATTTATTTTCAGTTATATTTAAAAATATTTTCAAAATATATGAAATTTTAATTAAAATATTAAATTTAATTGTTTTACAGTCAGACAAAGGAAGAAAATATTTATCATCTTTTACTGAAGAATCGTCAGAATATTAGTTTCAAATTCACTATAAAAATAAATTTATATTAAATGCTTTTTAATTTGAAGAATTTGAGACTAAAATAACGTTAATATAATTTTGGAATAAATTGAAATAATGTAAAATTAGAGATGAAATCAATTACGATTTAATAACAAATAAATAAATACAAGAAGAAGTTTTACAAATTTGTTTTTCAATTATGAAAAGAATACATTGACCAACCAACAATGCCAATATTATCTGGCCTAAAAAACGGTTATGTAGATCAAATAAATAATTTTGAAACTTAGTGCAATTGACCATATTAATTAGCAAACAGCTCAGATTTCGGTTAGTTGATAGGATAAAATCAATTTTGTAGATAATTTAAAATTTTTTTAATGAACTTTTAAATCCATGAATTGATTTTTATCAAAGGTTATTTAATTATGTGGTCCTCCCATTAGATTCATTGTAACATACATTAAATACTATGGTCCTCCCATTAGGTACATTTGTAACATGCATAATTTACGTGTTTAAAGGGTTATTATTTTCAAGTCAGTCCTTAGGGTAAGCTTAATAAGATGCTCCTTGAACCTTGAGTCCAGAGCAGAATAGGACCGGTTAGAAAAACAACCCTTTAATTTATGAACTTAAAAACTAACTTTTGTCAGTAACAGGGATACGGAATATTTGAAGGAAAATGGATATAACCAAGATCATACAATGAAAATTTTATCACAAAAAAGGTAATAAATTGCAAAGAAGCTTTCAGTTGCGGTATTTGGATAAAAGACTTGTAAACATAATTAATATATCCATATTTGTAAGCAAACGGCAAAGATAAAAATGACCACTGTCTAATCAAGGAGATGGTAAGGTAAAATCTAGTACATTGCAGGACTAATGTTTATTTCGATGTGATTTCCACAACATTTGAATTTAAAAGAATATTTTAAATTTGGGCGTGAATTCGTGGATGTCCTTGGCAGAGTATTCTGGTTAGCCATTTCTAAAATTCACAATTTTTTAGCTAATAGTCCTTGAAATTCAAAATTCTAAATCCAGGACATTGTAGAACTCTGGAACTCTCAAAAATCAAATCAAGGATAATGTGGCCAATCAATGACAGTTCGTTATACTATAGAGAAAGCATCCGATAAACATTCTGAGAGTAGAAACAAATTTTTTATCTATTCTGCAGTTAGTCTTGAAATTTAACTAAGAATTAATGGGAAATAAATCAAATCACTTGAAAGTCAGGTATTCTAAACAAATATTAA
>JAQIWP010001989.1:0-12515 GCA_034695525.1 Euzetes globulus
TCACATTCAAATAAAAAAAATTAATTATAAATTACAAAACTTTCAGTTATTTTTAAATAAGTTCTATATATTTCAGTCAAAATGTTCCGGATTTTACAATTTTAGGGTATTGTTAAACAAACTATTCCAGTGATATTTAACACATAATTTCAGCTACTGTTAAGTCCTCGACAATTACATTTAATAACCAAGGCAATATCGCCTAGATAAGCTTAATAAAACAATTAGCTGATAGAGGATGCAATCCCTGCAAGGTTATAAAAACAAATATATTGATTTAACATGATGTCATTTGTTCATAAATTATTTTTAGTCTGTTTCAAGAATTGCTCAATACAAAAAGAAAAATTCATTAAAAAAATAATCTAGTATTTTTTTACATTAAACTCCTAGAATATTAACTGACCATGAATAACTATCATGTTCATAAAATTGTGTAAAACTTGTTTATTTTATTTAAAAGTTTAAAGTAAACAATATTTGTGCGGAACGTTTGTTGTGAATGACCACAATTTAAATGTCAATAAAATCATAAACACGTGTTTGTGTTGTCTTTAAATTCAACAATTTTTAATCAATTCATTCCTATATTAATTAACTTTTATTTTAAACAATGGGTAGAAGAAAGAGAAAGGTATTTAATTCCAATAAACATTGAATTTACATAACTCTGAGTATTGGTTTCAGTCAAAGAAGTCGAGAGGAAGCGCCGAAGAACCGGAATCACTGACCAAAGCTCCGCATTCTTTTGTCATCAAAAGAGGAAAAGTGGGTAAAAATGTGAACGAATTGATGAATAACTTCCGGCAAGTTTTGGAACCGTTCACTGCTATGTCCCTCAAGATTAAGAGATATAATGTGGTCAAAGACTTTGTTAACATTGCTTCCAGTCTTAATGTCACTCATTTAGTGATATTCACGAAGACAGTGAGAGCGGCATATCTTAGGTTATGTCGGGTTCCTCGGGGACCGACCCTCACCTTTAAAGTAGTCAATTATACGTTAACTAAAGACGTTCGGTCGGCCCTCAAGAAGCCTCTGGTCTATTCCGGTCTGTTCCAGTTGTCACCACTTCTAGTGCTGAATGGATTCAGTGGTGAGGAAGAGCTGCGAATGAAGTTAATGACATCGATGTGGAGGAATATGTTACCATCGATTGACGTGAACAAAGTCAATCTGAATACAATCCGTCGCTGTATTCTTCTTAACTACAACTCTGACACTCAGTTAATTGAGTTTAGACACTATGCCATTAAAGTGAAACCCGTGGGTCTGTCCCGAGCCGTCCGCAAATTGATTTCTAGCAAAAAGATTCCCGATTTGGGACAATATAATGACGTGACGGAAATGATGGGTAAAGACAATCCCTTCACAGAGTCTGAAGGAGAGGCCGACGAAGTCGAACAGAGCAGACATATAACTCTTCCACAGAAGATCAGTTCCCGAGGAAATATGGTTAACGAGAAGAGCGCCATCAGGTCTGGTCTTTGAGTGAATAACTGAATATTTTGAATAAAACTATATTTTTTTGGACAGACTCATAGAATTGGGTCCTCGACTGACACTGGAACTGATCAAAATCGAAGAGGCAATTATGGGTGGCGAAGTAATGTATCACAAGTTGATCCAGAAGACACAGGCAGAGGTCCAGGAACTGAAACGTCTAACACAGCAGAAGACACACTTGAAGATGTCCAGAAAAAGACAGCAAGAAATGAATGTCAAACGGAAAATGGTCGCCAAACAGAAGAAGGTGAAGAAGTCTGATGATACTAATGGTGATGACGATAATAATGAAGAGGAAGACGAGCAACAAATGGAACAGTCGGACAACGAAGACTGAATGGCAAAGTTGTAAAACTATTTTCGTGGGCAATAAGAGTGTATACGTTGTTTATGAAGGGCTCGTTTTTAAAGTTCCAGCTGTAAAGTGATGGCAATATTGCTGTTAATAAACAATTTTTAATTAAATTCATTTTAAATCAAAAGCCAATTGAATGCGTATTTCTGTTATCAAATTGATTGTTAATTTTTCTGATAAGTCTGAGTTTGATAACTGTTGAGACAAAGTGGACAAACATCTGAGTAATCGATATTTAATTGAAGTAATTATTGGCAAACATTTGAAACAACAAAACCAATCACTGGAAAAGATGTCTGGAGTCGACAGGAGTTCACAATTAGACCACAATTCGGTGGATATTCACAAACTGTTTGACTATAATCGGTATGAAAAGTGACCAAAACTTGTTTTGCCATTCAATTGATTGGGAGGTTTTGTTGTGAGCACAGGTTCGACAAACAGTTGGATCTGATGTTATTCCTACTCTACTTTCCATTGGGTTTATGTCTACTAATTGTTCGGGTATTCATTGGTTTACACGCATTACTTGTGGCCAGTCTTATGCCCAAGAAGTCTTCAATCAGATGGTATGCATTCAATACATACAATTGTCTCAATTGTGATCTTAATTTGTGCTTTTCTGGAGGCAATCACTTGATATTTGTTTCGCTCTTTTCCTCATTATTTCTAATTAAATATGGATTTTATTTTTTAAATTCTTATTATTTCCTCAAAAATTGGTTAAAATATTAGCATTTTATTGAATTTTTATTTGTTTTGACCATTACTTGGCTCTGAATGAAAGCAACAGTTGTTTCAATAAAATTATAGAATTACTTATTAATCGATTAGAAAATTTTGAATAACAAAAAAATTCATTGAAATCATTGAAATCAGTTAGAAATTGAAGCCATGAAAACATTGAAACCTGTTTTTACATAAAACCTAATCTTTTAGCTATAGATTAGATTTGTTTTGAAACCAGAATTTTCTTTCAGTTTTATTTTGCGGACAATGTGTGGGGTTTTGGGAATTGTGGTCAGAGAAGAGAACGCCTCGATTGACATAAAATCAAAAACAAGAGTCATAATCAGTAATCACATCACAAACATCGACCACTTGGCCGTAGATCTGGTCCTTCCATGTATTGTTCCCGGAGTCTGGGATTTGCCGAAGTATCTGAATTGGGGTCTAGGCTTTCATGACTTCGGTGTCAAACAAGGAAGGGATGTACTCATAGAAAACGTCAAGATGCATTTAAATTCATCAGATGTGCCCATTCCCATCCTTTGCTATCCGGAAGGCGCCACCACTAATGGACGGGTAGGTCTTCTCAAGTTTGGCAGTTGGCTCTTCACACTCGACTGTCAGATGCAACCCATTTATATAAGTATATGGCGTCCGACACCTATCAGAATATCGCCCTCAGTGTTGGGCAGTCGGTGGTGGTCAGACCTGTTCTGGTTTTTAGTCGTTCCCTTTACAGTCTTCACAATCAAGTAATTGAAGGAATAATTGATTTTTACCAAAAATATTGACTCCATTTGTTACGACAGATATTTACCAATCGTTAAAAAGTCGGAAACGGAGGCTCCCGAAGAGTTCGCCAAAAGAGTGCAACAAATGATGGCCAATGGAGTGAACGTCTGTCCCACAAACTATACGGACGCCGACAAAGTAGAACTGGCAAAGAGGTTGACCCACAGCACAACAAATTCCATATTACAATCACGTGAAACACAGAGAATTAGGACACAAACCACTGTTCCGAATACGTCTTCTGTGGTGGCAGCCGTCCGGAGCAGAGGGTCCGCACAATTGGAGGAAATGGCGCGCAAAGTAAAAGAAGTTTTACCTCAGGTGCCCACCGGTGTTATCCTCAAAGACATTAAAGTGACCACAAATATAGACGAAACGATTACGCGTTTGTTGGACGGGACGGTCACTTTCGTGGCCGAAAAGTTGTCGCCAGCAAAGACAGGACCGCCTATAGAGAACAGGTCAACGCCAGAGACATCTTCTAACAGTTCATATATTTCTACGGAAAGTTCCAAACCTTTCTATTGCGGATCAAAAACGTTCGGTAAGAACGCCAACGAACGGTCAAAATCATATAAAGAGCGAAAGGAGGCCCTGATCGAGGAGGCCCGCCGACGATATCTGGAAAGAAACGCTTTACTTAACGCTGAAAAGCCGACGCAATAACTGAATTAATTTTTGTCTTACTTCGTAACCATTGCTATCATTGATAATGACTTAAGAATTAGAACTTTTTCGCTATTCTTCCTCTTCTTCTATAGTCTTAACGCTCAATAATTTCCATTCAATTTCCAAATTCAATGTTAAGTCAAATCTAATTTTGTTTGTTTTTTGTCTAAAATTATTTATTTTAAAAGTTGTGAAAACAATTTTTCGAGAAAACAAGTAACTCGTCTTTCGGCTAATTTCTATTATAGCAAACATTTTTCCGTTAATAATAATTTTAATCGTTTTCTTAATTATTCTCATCTCTTGTTTCTATCATTTCTTGAAAATTTTTAATTAAAATAATTTAATTTATATATTATTTGTTATTATGAAAGAGAGGAGAGGGAGGGAGGGAGAGCTTTTATCGATTGCTTTAGTCATCACTTTCCCTACCGATTGATGTCTCCATCGGTCAGAGGAAAGCCTAACTTTTGAAGACATCCTTAAAGCCAAACCTCTCTTATGTATATTGAAGTAAAAATATTGATGAAAAAATGGTAATTATCTCGATATTGTAACCAAGAGCACAACAACAGGTAATTTAGAAATTATTCAACTCTTGATTTCTATGTATTTTGTGTCAATCAATGTCTGACACTAATTGAGGGCTAAAAAGTTTTTCATTTATATTGAATCGACAGCACATTAGGTGTGGTCGAGCCATAGCTCTGAAAGGCATTCCCACTTTGCAATGCTATGTCTGGCAATTCTTGGCATTTCTCTATTGCCTATGCCTTCAATGTTTGGCTCTAAGATTTAAAATTTAATTTTAAATATTATTTCACCTTTTAATTTGAGCAAAACTCGGTATTTTCAAGAAAGGTCATTCGAGATTCAGAAATTTTGAAATGAATGCACAGAAAAATGAACACGATACTGTTAGTTTTTCATTTTATTATTTTATATGCTTTTTAATCCTTTATTTGTCCCAAAAATTCATGACTTCTGCAAAATTATATTCAATTCACACTTAAATATTAGGCTTACATTGAGTTAAGGACAAGACTAGAGCATAGTTTGAAGAGTTGTTCTGTTCTGTTGGACTGATTCGGTAGAAAGTGAGCCGATGTCTGGTCTGCACTGTTTCGGTGATGTCACGCATTCGATGGATTCGATTGCCAGCGATATTATGAACTCGAGTTCCTTCGAGATCGCAAACTCTATGATCCACTCAGACATCGATGCCATTCATTTGACACAAACCAGAGATGTATTGTCTGACAACACGGAGACCGGCGTTTATCAGAACATTCAGCCGACAAGTATCGAGTATGAGGTCGGTTCCAATCGAGTTATTGTCAGTGTCGAGGACTGTAGTGATGAGAGTTTCAATGAACTGGTACATCACGTGACCAACAGTTCAAACTCTCTGGCCGACGGCTCCGTTGGAACTGTATCTACAAGACTCAGGCGGAGAAAAGCCACTCAACCACAAAGACTGATCTATTGTGATCTCGACTTCAATCTGAATGACGAACAAAATTTCGATAATAATAACCAAAACACTAATAATGATATCAATGATCTAATTCTCAATAACGATAACAACGAAGACAACAACCCGTACTTAAATGATGACCCGAAACACGATGAAGGCATTGGTCTGTCCTCTTTAGATGAGTCTCACGACGAAGATGAAGAAGTCAATGAAGACAAGAGCGTCAAACCAAAAGTTTGTAGATTTGTCTGGAAATTGAAATTTGATTTTGATTTCAATAAACTATTTTTGTTGAATAGAAGACAACGAAAGGCTTTGAGTGTGAGATCTGTGGCTCCTTTTGGAACAGTAAGACTCGGCTTAAGAGTCATTACCGAACTCACGGCGCTTCCAAGCACTTAAAGTGCGAAATCTGTGGCAAACTGTTCGGTTGGGAATACAGTTGGAAGACCCATATGTTGGCCCACAGCGACGACAACCCAAACAAGTCTGTTCCCAATGTCTTACTGAATATTTTCAGGAACTGATCCAAAATATCTACACAAATAGGTGTCCGCACTGTGGCCTCAAACTGTTCAATAAGACAGCACTGAACAATCACATAAAGCGGATACATGACAACCCGGAGCGGCCCTTTAAGTGTTCGGTGTGCGCCAAGTGCTTCATATCTAAGTCAGAGCTCAATCAACACAATCAAATACACAACGAGTCCAAGAATTTTATGTGCGAACAGTGCGGAAAGACATTCAGAAGCAAAAGCTATTTGGAACGACACTACAAGACTCACTCCGGTATAAAACCATTCAAATGTGAGTTTTGTGGCAAACTGTTGGCCGACAAGACCGGCTTCACAGCACATGTCCGCTCTCATAAGGGGGAGAGACCCTTCCAGTGTGATATTTGTGGCAAGAAGTACACCATTAAGCGACACCTGACCTCTCACATGATAATACACTCGGATTTGCGGCCTTTTGAATGCGAACAGTGCGGAAAGACCTTCAGAAGTCGGACCAACTTTCGTATGCATAAGGATTCACATTTGGGACTCAAACGATGGGAATGTCGTTTCTGTCAGCGGACGTTCCTCTCCCAGGGAAATATGGCCAAACATGTCCGCAGACATATCGGCGACCGAAAGCATAAATGCGAAGTCTGTGGAAAGGCTTTCATTGAGAAACAGGAGCTGAAGAATCACTCGAAAATGCATTCCAATAGTGATCTGTCCCTTAAGAAGTCCGCAACCATTCAATCGAATGCCGCCGAAATTCAAATACAAATCTTACCCCAAATGACTGTTTCCGATGTGTCGACCCTTTCCTCGACAAACAGTACGAACAGCGATATAAATGTTGAGACGAATAACAATGATTTCAAAGACTTAATCAATGGAAACATCACTAATGAATCAGAAACTGAATTGAATATTGAGTTGAGTTCAGTGGGCGCCCACTCTCTTATATCATTAACTTCACCCTTAACAATAAGTCTGCCCTCTTTGGTATCCAACGTTTGTCTACCTCTGACGACAAGTGTTCACTCCTTGACTTCCCTCAACGGAACCCATAACTATCAGAGTGTCGGCCATACAAATACCGGTGCTATTGATCTGAACGGTTCTCAGCTCTCATTTTGTGACTTTCAAAGATCCGAAGCCAATAACCGAAACTTTTATTCATCGAATCCAATAAATACGAGTCGTTCTCAAACTGAAGAGTCTGTTCAGACGTTCTTCAATACCAGCGAAACAACTAATCCTTATGTGACGGACACTCAAAATACTTATCAAACAATTCATTGCAGTCTTTGTTCAGACGTTTTTGTTTTAATCTCTAATTTAAGACAACATTTAATTGATTTTCATAGAGTGGAAGCCGAGAAAGTGATCGGAATGTTGTATTAGAGATACAAATATGTCAATAAAATTCAGTATTTAAGAGAAATTGTTATAATTATTTGCATTCAATACTTAAATTACCTCAGAATTGATATAAAATATAACAAGTAGTAAAATGCAAGCTATAAAACGACGATATCCAACATTATAGTTTGTGTGCAATGAAATGACGATTGAAAACGTATAAAAACAGTATTTGAATCAATACTTACGACTCGGCCATACAGTTACGAGAAAAGTATTGAATTTTAAACCCGAACTTAAAATGTTCAAGCCTATAATCTAGTAGAAAAAGTCTTAATTTTTGCAATCAATTTATTGTTTTATTATTATTTATCAATTTTAGTTAAAAGCTTTAATATCAGCATTTTTTTCGTATACTTTCAATTGAGAAATAGTGGAGCAATTAGTTTATATTAATTTGGACATTAGCACAGAATGTTTCAGTGGCTCCGCTATCGCAAACCAACTTCCACTTGGTTGCAGTTACTCCCTGCAAATTCAAAACGATGTTAAAATCTCTCCAGTTTTTCCGCACTATAATTTAAATTTAGTGATTGTTTTGCTAGTTTATTTTTATCATTCTGATTCATTCACATCGTTGATTTTTCAAACTAGTAAAATCAATGCTTAGAAAAGG
Source organism: Euzetes globulus (assembly GCA_034695525.1). Classification (NCBI taxonomy): domain Eukaryota; kingdom Metazoa; phylum Arthropoda; class Arachnida; order Sarcoptiformes; family Euzetidae; genus Euzetes; species Euzetes globulus. The sequence continues at coordinate 8,063 of JAQIWP010001989.1, forward strand.
GAGCAGACATTGCAATGAGGCTAATAATTTATGAACCCTGTTCTCTTTCTAGAAGGCCAAAAGTAATCTAGCAGAAACATAGAGAAATCGACCGGGTGGGGGGGGGCATGAAAAACAAGGAAGGAGATTGAAGCTAATTGGATAAAGTTATTGTAACTTACAGCAGGCAGAGCGTCATCCACGGCTGTGCTCCAATCAAGGGTATTGCCGCTGTTAGCAGTCAGTGGACAACTAAGAGATGATCCACAAACATTTTCACTGATAATTGGGATCCATTGGCCTAACAAAGCCGACATTTCAATTTTGCAATTATTTGCCGCTGAATCTAGGTTGTTGAAAAGTTTCATGAGAATACATAATGATTCATGATAAGTTTTTACTAAGTTATTCGATGTAAATTCAATGATAAAAAAATATTACTTGGAGTAAATTTGGAGACAATATTAACTTGAGTTCCTCTGGTAAAAGCGCAGGGCTCAGCATCGCACGGGGTCACATCAATCGATTGAATAGTATTTGGTATTTCAGCTGAAAGCAACATTTATCTAGTTAACAATTTTGTTTTGTTCTCTTGAATACCCACTGCAAGGAGTATAAGACTTGTCGGTCAACCGCAGGCCATATATCAGTCCATTGAAGGCAGAAATCAAAATCAGTGTTTTAAACATTTTTTCAGCAGAAGAACGAAACCAAAAGTGAATCGACTGTGAAATACAGTTAAGGTTTTATGTATTTATATGACAATTCATAACAAGATAAGTTTATATGTCGGCTACATATTTATGATATTTTTCTATATTTATTAGCTTTTAAATTAGATTAATTAAGATTCAATTTATTGGTACAATTATGTCCTGATTTAAATTTTTCACAAAGTATTTTAGATTAGAATAAATTAGACAAACTAGTTGCAATTTTATTAAACAAAAATAGTGCTTCCAACTACAAAATGTTTTCATTGACTTATTTGAAATATTACTTATCAGAAAATGATCAACAGCAATAAACTTGCCAAAAATGCATGAATTTTATAATTTGTTTATAGGTAATTTTTGCCATGATATATTGGGAAATTTATGTCTGTTATAGAGTTTTGTTACTTATAAACAAATTTTAACATCCTTGCATTCTTAACAATTTTGCACAATGTCATATTTAATTTAATAATTATTGGTATTTTTGTGTAGGTTCTTGTTTAAAAGTTGAACTTTAATTGTGAGATAAAACTTCAAAATATTATAACTTGACAAAACTACCAGAGTCAACTCAAATAATTTGCTCTTATATTGTATTATTCAGATATATTCTGACAAATTACTAGAAAATGACACAAAATTTTTAAGAATATTTTCATTTATTCATTTCCAATAAATATTAACTAAACATAAGTTTATTCTCACTAAACACGAGTTTATAAGTTGACTAAATATAGACTGACCCTGCTGGAAGTTTTCTTATCACATAAGACTAATTTACTAGAAATTACTAGAATATGACTTAACAAAAGATATGCAGGTTTAAAAAGATTTGCATGTATAAGAGGTCGCCAAAATTCACATTCATTGTGAATGCACTCATTAAATATTCAGACTTAAGTTTTGATAGTTTACTTCAAATCTCTTTGGAACCTGGTAACATTTTTAGCTTTTTTCTCAATTTCTCGGCATTGCCAATGAATTCAATATACGAGCGGTGGCCTCAAGAAGATGAGGAGTTGGCCATCAGAGACAGGTATACACGGCCCATCAGATCATTGTATTTGGACGGCGCCAAACAGCACATTATATCACTGGAAAGACTGCGTTCTTTGAATTTATCCCAATTGGAGAAATTGACTGTGGTCAATATGCGTCTGACTGGACTGAATAGTGTTCCGCAAATGCCAAGACTGGAAACACTGAATTTAAGTGACAATAGAATCACTGGAAACCTACACCGACTGGCCGTCTGTCCAAAGTTGTCTTATTTAGATCTGAGCCGCAATCGAATCAAAACTATCGAAAATTTGGAACCATTGGTATAATAACTAAAAATTGATTCTTGTCTTAATTGAGTTATATTTTCAGCGATCTCTAACATGTCTTCAGAATCTGGATCTGTTTGGAAACGACGTTATATTTGTGCCTAATTATCGCCAAAAAGTGTTTTGTTTAATCAAAACTCTGAGGTATTTGGACGGATCTCTTAAAGAGACTGACGAAGAATAAGTTAACTCATATTCAGCTCAAAATTCTCTAATAAAATGTTAATATAATTAAAGTTTTTATATTTTTTGTGATTTGATAATCAGTTTATCACTAAATTTAATTAATTATGACTTAAATTAAAGTTCAATAAAATTATCAGAAATTAATCTCAAGAACAATAAAAAGTATTTTTTCCAAAAAGATATTCACTTCAATTATAAGGACATTAAAAAAAGTAAATTTTTATTTGATTTTATTAGAATTGAAAACAATTATAAAATCATAATTTTCTTTACAAATAAATTGATATTTTTGTTCAAAATATAGGAAAAACAACCAAAAGTCTGTGAAAAATCACAAATAAAAGCGTTGAGAATGAGGCCAATTAACCAAAAAAGTTGTCTAAAAAGCTTTTGGAAAAATAATCACTGATTTTGACAAAAGGCTTCATAAATGTTTGCCGCGAAACAGTTGAGGACATCCAAACAGATCAGATGCCGGACTAAAACCAATTTCTCTTCTGGCTTTCGTCTCTCTTGAAGGGAAAGCCAGACTTTTGGCAACAGTTTCGCTAAAGGAATGCGAATCGAGTGGGGGTTAGAAAAGCCGTTCGTTTCCAACGCCTTTCTCTCAGACTTTTCGTCTTCTATTCGGACAAAACAGCCCAGAATTACATCCATGAGAACAGCGAATCCCAAATCGATTCCAGAATCGATGACACGCTTGAAGTCGTCGCTCTCGAGTATGTCTTGCGTTTCGTTAATCATTCTATGAAGTAGTTCCGAGTCTTTATCCCCATTCAAACTGACATTACTTTCAGAGTTCAACATTTTATTGGGATTTAAGAGAAAACGGGATGCGTTCGATTGGGAACCGCTTAAGTGGAAAGCCATAGAAGCCTTGACCTGAATAGACAAAGAACCGGAAGAATGATTGTTAATATTTAGAGGTAATAACAGATCAATTGAATGAATACTTTATCAAAAACATTCTTCAAGTCTTGCAAAACGATCTGATCCTTAAGATTGATGTCTTGAAGGGCGTCATCGACAGCACTCATAATCGGTTCTATTATTTGTTGAATGCCATCGCTATAGAAGTTATGCAGAAGATTGAGATATTTGTTTTGGACACTCGAAGAAGTGGTCTGTATGTGAGACATCAGATTCGTAGGATTTTGGGCGCAGTTATCAACATATATATAACCGGCGAGTATTGACAACTGGACCCGAAGATACGCCACAAACAGAACAATACAGTAGACTTCAGAGACGACGCGCGTGAAAATACGGACTTTTAATTTGTTCCACAGAAGTATCTTATGATCGGTGAGCCTCGGATCCGAGTCAGCTTTGATTTGGTCCAGAATCTGTTCGGCGTCTAAGCTCTTGTCCAGTATTTCAATGATTTTGACGGACAAAGATATGGAGGTCTGATTACACGTTTCGATTGTGTTCTCGAAATGGATTTCCTTCTTCTTAACTTCGGAGACAAAGTCTCGCGAAGAACTGTTCTGCCATTCATTGGCCACTGATTGCAAGTATCTGTTGAGAGCATAGAGACCGCCGACAGCGCCCACACATACCAGAGCTTTGTTTCGGTGACGCTTCAGGAAATTCCAAGAGCCTGACAGCAGGGATGACATGACCACAATCGTATTGAACCCAATCAATAGGGAGTTAAGAGGAATAAAGTGTCACCACTTGTTAGACAACAATTTGTTTGCTCTGCAAATGGAAAACGTATTCACAAAACGTCTGGTTTTGTAATAATTTCACTCAAAATATGTTTTGAATTAAAGCTGAAAACAGTCAAACATTAGACAGTTTTCCCACAAATTAGGTTTTTTGCACTTTTTTCGAGTCAACGGAGACTTTGAGTGCATTTAATTTGATTTACAAACGACTCGTTGGCCACAAATTCAGCCAAACGTTAGATAAACACATAAATAGTCTTCAAAACAGGTTTCTGTTGTTTCTGTCATTTAATTCTGTTTTGATTTGAACTTTAATTTCTCATCACTTTTCCACCAATAGATGTCACGAAAGTCGCCAAACATTTTCAGAGAGAGAGAGAGAGGGGGAGAGTGGGAGAGGGGGGAGAGTGGGAGAGGGGAAAGACCGCCAGTGAAGTCACAAAAGACAGTCATTCGAAACGCAAGTCTCGAAATATTCGGGTCAGTTTTTTTCTAATCAAGTCAATTAAATTATAATCCTGCACACTATTTAAACAGGTATTCAAACATGTCTGAAATAGTCTATGAAAGT
>JAQIWP010001990.1:0-12512 GCA_034695525.1 Euzetes globulus
TTGAGACAATTGTTTTTCTGAAGGATTCGATCCTTTGCCGACTGCGCCAATTGTGGCCCGAATTGATGGACAATTCAGAGACCAAGAAACAAAAACACAATCAAAGAAACAAAAATTTATTGAAAGGCTTTTGAATTGAATTGAAAAGAGATTTGAAAAAACAATTGAATGAATTCAGTGACTGTTTGGAGAGAGAGTCAGACAACGAATGAAAAGAAAAGCAATTGAAATGAAAGTCAAGCACTCAATGAGCGCGCAATTTGTTGTGGTCTCAAAAGGGGCCACAATTGCACTTACCAAACAAAAAAAACAAGACAGAAAAGGTAGCATGGTAAATTAATTAAAGATCTTAATTTTAAAATGTAACATTTTTTTAAATTTCAAAAATTATTAAAAAATCTTTGATCATTTTACTCTCGTATTGCTGTGGGCCCGACATTTATAGCAATACCATGGCAAACGGTTGTGCAGCCTTTCTTGAATAGTTCAAATGCCCCAGTCGGCGAAATCAGTACGTTCAGGTCAAGTTTTCCTGAAATCAACAAGGTATTGCTCTTGGAATTAGTATAGCCATAGCCAAGAACGGACGAACAGATTTTCTGATATGCTGGTACAATTTCGCGTTCATACACATACTTTCCTTCTAAGGGACCGCTGGTTACCAGGTACAGAATATCAATATTATCCAGAGCTAAAGGATATGCCAATAATTTGATTTGATTTTAATTATTTTCATTTGCTCTTGATAGTCTTACCTCCATTAGGAAGGGTTTGTCTTGCTAAAACCTTCAGGTTATTAACATTGGTTTGTTTTGAGCTTGATGAGCAGGATAATAACAGGTCATAGTCGCTGATCTCGTTGCTTTGAATTGTGCATCTTGAATCACGGGTGTATTGATTGATCAGGGTATAATTGCCAGAGTCCTTACCCTCGCAGTGTTCGTATGTGACATATTCCAAGAACTGGTATTCAACATCTGAATGTAAAATTTTAGCATGGTTAATCTATAAACGATAATGATTTTGGAAACTAGTACCTTTTACACAACAGTCTGATGCTAAAATTGAATCTAGAAGGATTTAAAAACACAAATTTCATTAAATTATCAAGTTTCAATTAAAACTTATAGTTACCAATGAATGAGCATGCAAAGACCGCTACTAAAATCAACGAGTTCATCTTTTTGAGTGAATGTCCAGGTACGATTGATTGAATCAAATGATGTAAATTCATATCGAAATTTTACCCTTTATATATGAAAATTATTAGTCATAATTCAGTCAACTTGATAATTTTTTTAAAAAAATTATTTAAATATAATTACAGCAAACATGCTTGATATGATTGACTAGTTAAAAAATAAATTAAATTGCCATTAATAAATCTGCTCATCATTTAAACCTGATCGATGTTTTAACACATTGTAATTCTTCTTTTCTTGCAACTTAACACTACAAACAAGATCATTTTGTGTTGAACATAAATTAATATTCCAGAAATTTAATTGTTCTTGAATATTTATTAAGATATTATGAATTTAATAAAATTGTTTAAACTGTAAAATTTTATTCTAGCATAAAACTTTTTTTCACTTGTTGTTTTTTCAAGTTAATTTTTGTTAGCCCGCAGCGTTTATTTAACCTTGAATATTTTTATTTTAATTAAATTGATACTTGTCACTACTATTATTAAGATCATTTTGTTAAAATAATGATAAATATACCAAAAATGTATTTTAATTTTATTTTTAACCATCAAGATATTTTTAGAACTAATTAAATAACTATTTGCAGACTGTAACATTATACTAGCATAAAATATTTGTCTTTTATCAAATTTTGAAAAAGGTTTTAGGCCCAAACGAAGTCATCATTTATTTTAGAATATTTTACCTTGTTATATTAAGTTGCAAATTCTTATTTTACTATCATTGCTACATAAATAATGAAGTGATTTATATTTTTAAAGCATCAATATAGTTTTCATGGATAATTAAATAAATATTTACAGACTATAAAATTATATTTTATCATAAAATGCTAGTTCATTTTGATACACCTATAGTTTTTGGCAGTCACAGGCTCGGAGAATATCCATTTTTATCTTTTATTGACCAAGAAACAATGAAAATGTATTTTTTTAATTAAATTTATATTTACTAATAACATTTTCAACAACAAAAAAATCACCAAGCATTTGGGTTTATAATTGTAATAAGCAGAAACTTTTGAAAAATAATAAGGACAATAATGTCCTGGACATCAATTTTGTAGCCAAATGTAGATCGCATTCTATTGTTATGTTTGGTCTCAATTAATGTCGAAAACATCCAATCGATTGACTTTTAGTAAGAAAGCGATCGCTTTTTCTCTTGTTTTATGTCCTTTTTTTGTGACTCCAATATTGAGTGCATTAGAGATACACTTAATTAGTCGCTAATCAAGAATTGTTGTCTCTATTAATGGCTGTCCTTTAGATCAATGTCTGCATTAAACTGAATGTTTGGATATTTATCGGCTTTTCTCAGAATAAAATTTGTTTGGGAGCACAGAATAACACAGAATAAACCTGCAACAATAACAACAACAATAACAACATAGAATATAAATTAAGGCACAGAGTGAATAGTCATGTTCCGAGCTTCACACTGGATTAGGCTTTTGCTTTGCTAGATTCATTTCTAGTTCTTAATTTAATACGGTGATTGAGCAGGGCATATCCGGGGCCAATTTATCGCCGAATATTCTCTGCAATTCACTTTGCAATTGATGGTCTTTTATTAGGAATTGTTGGCCACAATGGGATTCTTTTTAATTAATGCCAGGCTATGGCCTGAATTGCCAGCCAGTATTACTTAATAAATGATTCTGGTCTAATTAGATTTGGTAATATTTTTAATTTAAAATTAGTCTCAATTGAATTATAAACTAAAATATATTTTTCAGCAAAACTTTTTAGTTTCAAATAATTTGTTTGAATACCGAAAACATTTTATTAACTTTTCAATTATTTATTCATGAATTGCTTGGATTTTATTCACAGACCACTTAATCTTACCAAAGCAGGATCAAGCTCTTTTTGCTTCAAAGGGGGAATTTACTTTCTAGTTCATTTGATGGCAATTTGGGATAATTAAATTGATCTCTTAAATTATCTTGATAAAATAGATTTTTGAGAGTGGTAAATTAAGACCCTTGTTTATCATCATATAGTATAGTCTATTCTTTATATTAAAAACTTCCTGGTATAGAATTTATTTATATATTATTGATATAAATAAATCAAATGAATTTAGATTGATAAAGTGCTTATGTTTAGGCAAGAGCCAAAGGGAAAACCCACTTAGATTTGGAATATTTTTATATTATTTTGAATTTAGAGTCTAGACCAAATTTCATGAATATTAATTTGACGAATTTCAATTCGATCGAGTAGATTTATTTCAACGGAACTAATTTATCGGTCTAGAACTTAAATATTGAATAAAGGAAAAATTTAAAAAATCTGAACAATAAAATTATATAATACAGCTTGGTAAATGTAGCGAAAAATTCGAATTAGCCTAATATGTTCTTGGAAATAGAATAAAGTAATTTTCCCTTTGATCACAATTAAAGGGATAGACTGTATTAAACTTGTATTTTCTCTATTTCATTATTAGTTTATTTACAAAACAGGCATGATGCTAATAAAAAGGCAGCTTTTCTTCGACTTCCTTTTAAATTAAGTTTAGAAAATTATATCTTAACTTGCATCATTTCTAAACTCACAAATACTCTATAAATAAACAGGACCTGGTACAGCAGCACTAGCAAATCCTAAGCTTACATTCTAAGATAAGATAGTGATTTATTTATTTTTATCTTTGTCGAGATCATTTTTTAACCTAAGACTCCACATTTATTTTGCATGTTTATCATAAACATTGGATATTTTGAAAAATAAATTATGCAAAAAAACGAATTAAGCTGCAAATTGAGCTCCCATATTTTATGTACAAGGATTAATAAATTGATTAAAAGTAATTTATTCATGACAATAAGAACTTCACATCGAACTATATAAATTTGAACTAGACTAAATCAAGCTCACTTAAATTGAGTTAAATTATTAGAACTAATTTCAAATTTATATTTATTTATTTATCAATTCAACTATTAATTAGATTTTACATGGTAATTGAAATTAAATATGCCATCATGTTAAATTTAATTTTTAGTATTTTCTAATTACAGAAGAGTACAGATTTTGCATGCTAAATTATTCATCTATAACGAACTATCATGTTCTTGGTCTTTATAAGAATTTTCCATAATCCTTATCAATTTCTAAACCAACTTAATAAACAGACTTGACTTGAGCAAGTTTAAACAGTTTGATTTAGGCAACCAATTCATTATTTTTCAACATAAAAGACACTGATCAATTATCATTTTTTAGATATTTTCCAAATGAATAATTCAAGAAAATAGAATAATTTTCAGCAATTTATCATGCTCATTGAATATTAATGGAATTTGTCCTGATTAATGGCCGAACTAAAGAAATGAATATTTTAAATGTGTTCGCTATTATCCTTAGCCTGCAATTTTTCTCGAAGGTGTGAATAATGATTAGAAATATAAATAATATAGTTTTTGTCCGAAAGATTAATCTCCTAGTTTATAGCCGTGAGAATTATATTGACACTAAACGCAAATGAGTTTTTTATCAGATTTTTCACCCTATTCTATTCTATTCTGCTTTAATAATGTGTTAGTTCATATTTATTCTAAGAAATAGATGACAGAAATAGCACATTGTAAAGATAGGCAAGGTGGTTTAAGCAAACAAGTAAGCACTTGTCCAATGTTAGGGCAATTTTAGTTCAAAAGTCTTTAAAAAGCTGTAATTTTATACTTAATTAATAATTACCACAAATATAAAAAAAAGTTAAGAGCATTGACCAAGAATTACAATTACCTTGCTCACTTCTGGTGTATTATATTGAGTGAAGTGAATGAATAAAAAAAAGTTAATTCATTTTTCCACTCAATATATCATCCCTTTTATCAAAGGACCACATTTTAATCATTTTTCTCTATTGATTTCTAAAACCAGGTCTTAAGCCTTGGTATTAATGGCTTTCATTCATCGATTATTAGATAAACAAAATTGTTAAATAATAATAATTTGATATAGCCAAGATAAAATAATAAATATTCGGTTAATTTCTAGAATTTAGATAGATAAGTTTGAGATTACTTATTTTTAAATTACCCTTGCAAAATTTCTATTTTCAAAGTTTAAAAAGAATATTCTAGAATTAGCTAGAATATTCTAAATAATAATAGTTTATTTGAGCCCAATTTCAAAAACAAAATAGATTAAATGACTTTTTCCTGTTATTGCCCAAGCTCATTAATCTCAGTTTCAATTCCTGGGCCCAATAAAAGAAAATCCATTTGAAAGTATATTTTTCAGAAAACACGGAACTTATAAAACAATTGTCATTCAATGTTAAGTGCAATCACTGGTTGTGTTCTCCCCTTAGGAGAGAGACAGACATTGATTTCCTTTGAGGTTTTCACAGCCATTCCTCTCCAATACAGTGAACCATAAAAATAAAGTCAAAATTTCAATAATAATATGATTCGTGTGTTTTTCCAGTGGAAAGCGGCCGCAATTTGAGGAAAGTAAGGAGAGGGCAAAGGAGGAGAGACAGAGCGAAAAAATCATTTCCCATTCAATACATTTAAAAGTTATAAATTTATTTTCAATTCCAGTTCATCTCAATTCCTGTCCTACTATTTCCAGGGCTTTCCAATTCTCAAATGACTTTTAATAGCATTTTATTCTATTATTTCAATTCTGTGCTCCAAAGGCAAGAAGAATGAGCTATTCTGAGCTCCAAAAACAATAGGAATTCATAGCCTTTTTTTGAATGACATTTTGAAACTGAAATTGAAAGCAATTTTTCATTCAGTCTATCATTAGTTTCGCAGAGAAAATGTTTTATTGTTTTTCTCTTAACTTTTTATTCCTCTCTATTCTGTATATTATATTATTTTCCTCTTTTGTATTGAAGAGTAGAATATAATTCACATGACTTGTGAACAGAATATTAATGCAATTCTGGGCAAAAAAACAGAAATAATGGAAAACTTTAAAGAGAAAAGAATTCGTTTCATTTGAATTTGAAATGTTCAGAGCACTTTTTCTCAATAGATTCAAATTGGTGCCAGTTTAAATAATCCTGTTTAAAATTGATTAGTTTTGTAAGAAAATAAATGCTAGTCACTATTCATTTACTCTCATAGAAAGTAAGCTAGATCAATCACTAGATTAAATCAAGTTGGAAGTAATGCTTGCAAAATGAATTTAACTTATTTTTATTTAACAGTAATTTATTTTTACCTAGCGCCTACACATATGCTCAAAGCTTATATAATATTTTAACATTAGATAAAACATTTGCTTACTTTTACCAGAATCCAATTAATTTTGCTCTTGCAAAAAATTGTTAGGCAAATGTTTTTAATAAGCGCTTTAATAACAGCTGGATGCATTAAATTCGAGTTCATTAAGCTAGTTTTAGTACTGATTTAAGAACTGTTCAAAATTTTCCATTTAACCTGTAACTATCATGTTTAATTCATTTTGAAAAGTTTTATCCAAAATAAGTCCACAAAAATTAAATAACCTTTAAAAATCAAAATTAATTTTAAATTCTAGATAAGATTTTATCTAGCACAAGCCAATTAGAACTACTAAAAAAAGTACCTAGTTAGAATTTGTTTATAAAAATAACTATTGTTAAATCAGTCCAATAGTCTTATATACTTTAGAAATTCAAGTAATTGATGAATCATTTCTACAAGGTTACAGTTTGAAATATTTTTTTAGTTTTTCACATTCTTTTGCAACAGGATACAACTGCCTTAAACTAAAAAAAATGTTCTATAAAACTAACAAGTATGCTATTTATTTTTGTTGACAACATTAAGTAAAAAATCAGAATATTCTGCAAAATTCCTTTGACTGAATTGAAATTCAATTATATTAACAAACTTCTAAAGAAATTGAGTTTGCAAAATTCAATTTCTATTCCAAAAATCTAATGAACTAATAATGAGATATGAAATTCAAATCAGCGATTATTCGGGAATTAGAAACAATTCAATTTACTTCAAGAATGAGACTGGGCAAATTGAAAAGTTCTGCCAGTTTTCTTCTAATGGCAAAATCATTATCAATCAACTGATGTCATAAATCAGAGATGAGCAAGATTGCACCAACTGCAACTTATGTCTAATAAAAGTATCAGCCCCAGGGTAAAATAATAATTGTTTGGATTGAGGTCAATAAGCAATTAGTATTGCTTATTTAATTATTACTTAACTTGCTAATTAATTATTTTTAAATCAACCAAATGGAAAACTTTATTTAAAACACATTAATGAACAAGCATAGATTGTTATCAGAATAGCATGTCATGTATGAATTGATTTATCATTATTTTTAAATTCTAGGTAAAAGACTCATTAGTGCGATCATTATAGAAACGGCCGGAATAATTAATGAACCAGTTCCTTTTCAGGATGACATAATCTGATGAAAAATCGAGTAAAATACAATTAAATCAATGTTCTAATGAATAGAACTCTTTTCAGATTATCCAAGAATATAATGAATGAATTCTAATACTAAGAATATTCTTATATATTATTATTTTTTTGAATAACACAAAAGCGGTTAATCAGAGGAAAACTTCAATAGAATAGGAGAGAGAGAATCGATTGTCTGTTCCCTTCATTTCGTTCATTCATAACGTATAGTGTTTTGTGTCGGGGATAATATTCTGTGCAATACATACATACAGAGGCTATTGAAGAATAATCTATTGGAATGTGTTCTCTATCAGTCTCTGGGCTTATGAAACAAAGCGATGACACGGAATGCCATTAATTATTATCAGCGCTCATGTGATGTGTTTGCTATGGTGTCTGTGTGTGTGTGTGTCCTGTATTTGAATGCCTATCCTATTATTCTATGAGAGGGCCAATGCTATGGAGTTGTCTGCCATAAGAATAAAAGTGCAAACAATAACGTGAATAGATTTAAATTAATGATAGGCTATAGAATAGTACAAAATAAATGGAATACTATTCATAAGAAGGGATTTGAGTGGCAATGACCAGGGTGGTCTTAAGCCTTTCAAACTGTAAACTTGTATGAATAGTTTTCTGAACTATCTTAAATGTCCAAACATTTAATACGGTAATATTTTCTTTAAGAAAAACAACTTGTAAATACCAGTTTAATTAGAAATCATTTAGCATCTTGATAAAACCTTTGTTTGCAAGTAAAGTTTGTATTTGAGGGCTACCTTGGCGATATCAGTTTGAAAAGTATATTGAAAACAAGTGCGGAATATATTTCGGAAACTAAATGAATAATCAGTTGCAAACAATTCCTGTATCTATTATCCTAGATTCTTTTGATTAGAAAACTCTGCCATTTGCCGAAGATTTCCTAAAATACTCATTCAATAGGCTCTGTATTTCAATAAGAGATTTGTCTGAAAAGCCTTTTTTCATCAGTCAATGAATTCTGAGAAATTGTTTGGCTTTTTCCAGATCTCAGATAATTTCCCGAATAATCCGCTTTTGTTTTTTTAAAAAAAAGTTTCTTTTATTTGAGTCGAAATAAGTACGGATTTAATTCTGTGTGAAATCCGGTCCCCTTAAGAACCAGCACTTCATCTCTATTTTTAAAGGAATTTATATGTATTTAAAAGTTTATTTTCAGAATTAAATTGTTATTTTCTTATTTTTCAAATTCATCTTTGTAAAATAAAGTATGATCAGTTAAAAAGTGTACTAGCTTAAATTGAAAAGTTCTTTAATTGAATGAGAGACTAATTAAGATGAGCAAGATGGTAATCCCTATTTTAATTAAGGTAATCTCTAATAAATTCATTGTTTCTAGATAGAAATCTATATGCAGACATGTTTGACCCTTGGTAATAACAGTAGTTTGAGTTTTTAAAAAATTTCTGCATGCTTCAATTGACACATTAATTAGTTTTCACACAAATCAAAGATTATTCATTGTATAGAAGAGCAATAAATTTGAATATAAAATAGAGATTATGTGTGAGATTCATATGAATAGATTGATAGAGAATAGCGTGAAATGAGTTTTTAAAAATGAAAAAAAAGTAAAATTCATATTTTGTGCGATAAATATGCAAATTATGTTCACTTGTATTCACATATTAAGTATCAGTTCCTGTGTTTTGACACATTTTCTGCACCAAAAATGAGACAAAATTATGCCTAAAATCGAATTTGAATTAAAAATTAAATCGAATTTTTGTCAAATAGCCTTTTAGAATGATCAGGATTGAATCTGAAATTTAAGTACAAAAATGTCAGGAATAAAATAATCAGCACAACACAACACAACACAACACAACACAAACCCAAATAACTTAGCTATCAATGAGATTAATATCAATCAATTCAAACAAATTATAACTTTACAGTTCTCTCTCTCTCTCTCTCTCTCTCTCTCTCTCTCTCTCTCTCTCTCTCAAATATCTATAAAATATAATTTTTAGAATTAACTCTTGATTTCACAAAAACGAAATTCCCCGAAGTCATGGTTGTTTGCCTGGATTACTTGCGGAATTTCAAAATCATTGTTATTAACGATTTAACTGAAACATAAACTCATTAATAAATGTCATGAATCGGACAAATCTATTAAAAATATTTCAATGAAATAACGTAATCATTAAATTCTTCTCAAATAAAAGGGAACAATGAATCAAATATTTTGGTTGAATTCCAATATAAGAAGAAAAATAGTTTTTCACTATTCAATCATCTGTTTGTGATCTTGCAATTAATTCTACTAATAAAATGAAAACTAAATGTTTAAGTGTCTTAACGTTTCTGGTTATTTTGATTCTTATTCAAAGTGTTCCTGCTCAACTAGTAGATACAGCACAAATTGGCTTACCACCTTGGTCAGTTATAGCAGCAAGAACAATTCGTGTTCGAAGGCATGGTGGTTGTTGCTCTAAAACTAATCCTGGTCCTGCTCCAGCACCACCTACTGCTGAACAAACACCCGGTGATATCAGTGTCAGCAATGTCAATAACAACGTCAACAACAACAATATAAATAGTGGCTAGATAGATGTTACAGTGCTTGGTCAACTTGAGATATTCTATTGTGCTAGCATAATTTATTTTTGTAATTCAATTTAAACTTAATGTTCAATACATTCGATTTCTAAATAAAGATATTTTTTGATGTCATTTAACCGAAAATTTTATTTATTTTTATGTTACGATCCAATAGTCGTTAATATAAGCGTTTTTAACACCAATTCAATGATTGTGTTATTCCATTTGAAAAAAGGGAAAATAACTATTTAAAGGGGAAACTATTAGGAATGATCAAGGTATTTTTTTACTTTTAGTTTTAAGCTAGTACATTTGATTATTATTGCATATGATACTAATTAAATAGCTAATAAAAAGTGGATTATCAACCAGCACATCAAAGATTTAAACCTAACTCTTTAAATGTTTGATTGTACAAAAAATTACGGAGGTTAATGTAACTATTTAATTATGCTCAATGACCAAGTCTTTTCAGGGGCTAATTGTTGCGGGTAAAAAAGTCAACAATTAAAATAATGTTTCATAATGAATTTTTAAAAGAATTTTTTAAGGAAAAAAATATAATATAAAGAACAAAAACTATGCCAATTAATTAAACAGGATAATTGAGAAATGGAAATTTAAAAGAATGTGGCATAAGAAAAATTATCTAGAAATATCTCATGCAGGAAGGTATCCCACTAAATTCATTTATGCTAATTATTTGTCCAAATGTTTCAACTAATTTTCACAAGTTACAGTTCGTAAATCTCTCTCTCCTCTCTCTCTCTCTCTCTCCCTTTCTCTCTCTCTCTCCCTCTCTCTCCCTCCACTCTCACCCTCTCTCTCACCCTCTCTCTCCCTCCCTCCCTCTCTCTCCCCCCTCTCTCTCTCTCTCTTTCTTTCTTTCTTCCTTTCTTTTTGTTAGCACCCACACACAATCTTATACCTTGCACCGTTTAATTAATCTCATAATTGCTGAATCTGAAGCCAATAATCTACTGTCTGTATTGAGTTGATTAATTTGTCTGGATTACATTTGAATAAACTAAAATCATTATTGATAAATTATTACTAAATGTCATGAATCGTACAAATATATAAAATGTTAGAGTGGCCATCCTTTCTTGACTGGTTAGGAATCCTGGTTAAGAATATTACTTGAGCTTTTCATTTGGCTATTTTGCAAGTTTAAAGGCTAAATTACTCAAAAGAATAAAATGACGATTTTCAATTAGCTATTTTCAAAAATGTTCTAATTTTTGCAAAATTTGCAGGTTCACTTCTCTTGCTGGTAGAGTGACCAGATCTACTTGATTTTCCAGGATTTTCCTTGATTTTAAGCCTGATCCTGGGCAATATTTTTAAATTAACATTAAGATCCTTGATTGTTCGTTCTTGGAAAATATAGGCGTTCCTTGATTTGGGGTCTAAAATCAATGTCTTTTGTATGAAGCTACTTGATTGTTATTAAATATCTCCTTGATCAAGTCTTTTTATCCTGGTCATACTACCTGTATAGTAATGTAATCTCTAAATCCCCCTTAGGGTCAGGGAACCTGCAAGACCCTCTTATCACTTTTTTCATTAACCTTGAATTAAGTTTTATTGAAATCTTGGTAATTGCTGCTACAAATGCTTGAAAACTTCAATGTCCAAAACAATTAACACCAATTTATTACTGACTATCATATTCCTTCTCACCATTGCTGTGCCAAATTTATTTTCAGTTTACGGGGGGAAACGAAATACAGCCCCCAATTGGCCATCTCTGCCAATGATTAAAAATATGGGCTTTCTTATTTTTTAATGAACTTCACTTATTTTATCATGAAACGTTTTAAAATTTAATTAATTTAATGCACAATGAAAAATATCTTTAAGGGTTGTGTTATTAAAGGAGTTCTGATCTGGACTCAAGGTCCAGGGGCCCGTCTTATCAAACTGACTTAAATTTGCGATAGCACGCAATTCGCAAGTGTTTTTTCAATCATCACAGGGTAATCTTGAACGCAACTGTTGTCTTTGATTTAGATTCCCCCACCCTCCACAAAAAGGGTGCTTCCTTAAACTACAGCAAAATCACAGTACAGTCAACTACCATTATAATGAAGTTGAGTGGTTTCGAGTTTTAGTTAATTATAATTGTAGGTTAATTTTAATGAAAGTCTAGGAAAAAATTCAAATTATTCACTAATTCATCAAATTAAGCAAAAATCTGTAGTAAATCTTTTAGATTTAATAGAATTCTCAATATTATCAATTTTTTCCATTTAATTATTCTCCAAATAAGTTTATTTAAATTTGAAAGAAAAATGTCGTTAAATTGTGATTGGAATCCAAGGCTAGGAATC